>JAOEHY010025146.1:22165-41689 GCA_025447955.1 Psilopsiagon aurifrons | reverse complement strand
CCTCACCACCCTTACAGTAAAGAATTTCTTCCTCATATCCAATCTAAACTTCTCCTGTTTAAGTTTGAACCCGTTACGCCTTGTCCCATCACTACAGTCCGTAATGAAGAGTCCCTCCCCAGCATCCCCATTGGTCCCCTTCAGATACTGGAAGGCTTCTATGAGGTCTCCATGCAGCCTTCTCTTCTTCTGGCTGAACAGCCCCAACTTTCTCATCCTGTCTTCATATAGGAGGTGCTCCAGTCCCCTGATCATCCTTGTAGCCCTGCTCTGGACTTGTTCCATGATTTTCATGTCCTTTTTATGTTGAGGACCCCAGAAATGCACACAATACTCCAAGTGAGGTCTCACGAGAGTGGAGCAAAGTATTTTTTTCCCAAAACTAAAAATTATTTCTTGCTTAGAAATATGTGGTTGTTTATGCTGTAATCTTTAGAAGGATGGGGGCTCCAAAATCTTTGTGAAGAGCTTAAAATTGGTATTTGCTGTCTCTGCTTCCCCTTTTTGACCCTTTTATGTCTCCTTGGAAAGCATTTAATGCAAGTTTGGGTATTTATTTCTGTCCAAATTATATATATTCCTTCCATACCGTGAGCTTTCTGGTAGATAAATTGGTCCTTCTCTACACCAGGAGGGGTTGATGGCCCATAAAATAGATTTTCCAGGACTATTTCTATGGCTATGTGATTCATACCAAGGCTCTCCCGAAGTTCTAAATCCACAATTACTAACAACAGTTGTGCTCCCACACAAAATATTGGGGTTTATTTGGTCACATGAACTTGCTTTTGAATATTGAGTTTTAAGTTCTTACATTTTTTGCTGGAAAACCGGTCACTCCATAGATTTGTGGAAGCAAATAAATAATAAACTAAGCATGTTTTTTGAACTCTGTCTTCAAAGAGTTTCACTGCAGGTCTCTAATTCATGGGTGGAAAGCTTGTGGCTAGTTTCAGGCTCTTGTATCAAAGGATTTGAACAGCAACTGTAAATTGCAGCTGTGAATGGTGTGGGAGCTCTTCAAGAGAGGTGTCTTGCTAAAGGCACAACAACCAGCTTTGCTGGTGTGTGGGGTTCCCAAGCAGGTGGTGCAGCTGGACTAGTGGCTCTGGGAGTGTGTTGAATGGCATTTGGGTTATGTAGCAGCAGGGAGGGGCTGAGCTGTGGAGCTGAAGAAGGTGCACATGGTGGGGACAAATGAGCAAGCATCAGATGGCCGTGCCAAGGATCATATGGTTTCGCAGATATTTCCTCTTCTTCCTTCCAGAAATTCTGTCCAGGCACATTTACATGACTCTACAAATCTTCCTGAGTTTCTGGATGTCTTATAGCCAGTACAGATTGGATGCTACTCATAGGAGCTACTAGGCTGTGGAGCCTTGTGTAAGCAGTAGGTCCAGCCTTCCCAGAGTGCTGAAATTGCTGTGCACATGCAGGGTAACTTACAGAGTTAAGAGGAAAGTGTTACTATCATGCTTCCCAATGTGTTAGGAAGAGCTGTAAATGCCTTCAGAAGCATCTGCATGTGTGTGTCTGTACAAGTCCAGCAGTTTGGTCTGCTTAATCCCACGTGCTATCATAACAACAGTTGGACTAGCAAGACAGTAGTTTGCTTACTCTGAAGTTAATGTTACTTTTTCCACCTTATTTCCTTCTATAAAGGTGGTGGGACTGGGCTGCAGGTAAGGACCTTTTTGTCCTAGTGCCTACTTGCAGACATAGACCTCATCCAAGCAAAGTCCATAAGGCTGTGCCTAAACTGGAACACATGATTTTGACAGTGACCCACATCCCAATGCCCAGGGACATCCATAACAAACTGGCTGAACTAGGGCTTCACGATTTCCTCTCTTCAGTGGTTGTATTGACTTCAGACTGTTTTTGCATGCCTCAGGGTCAACTTCAGTATCAACTCTAAGACCTGACTATGAAATGAGGAGAGAGAAAGTAACTTGCAAAGTACAATATTACATTATGTTTATTACAGTGGTGTCAGATCTTATGCTCACCTAGCTCATATTGCTTCATCCCAGTAGTTTGCTGATTTCAGGAGGTTTAACTCCTTTATGCACAGAGCAGTCCTGCCTTGTACAAAGCCTCCAGTCCCTTTCTTGCAGTACCTCTGCTACTTGTCAGACTGTAGGGAGAGGCCTCAAGGATACTGCTTCAGCTGACCTAGTTTTGTGGAGGGTAGCAAGTTCAGCCTTCACAATGAGTGGTCCAGCAGGCAATGGAAGTAGTAGGAGCAGATGGCTGCTAGGAGACAGGAAAACAAGGAGCAGTTCCTCCTTCCTCTGCTGAGAGCAGGCAGTTGGGTCTGCACAAACCGTCTCATGTCTCGTCAGTTTTAGAAATAAGAACAAACCCAAGCGATACTTTGAGAAGGAACCTATCTGGAAAAAGCAGTTCACTAGGAAGAAACTTTTCTTGAGTTTCAATTCAAGAAGAGTAGGAACCGTCTTGGCATCTGCATTAAATTCAAAATCTGGTTGGTCAAACATTGTTTGTGTTTTTATTATGCGAAAAGTTCCTTGCCAGTGGACCTGGTGCTAGCCAGTGTTGATCGATGCATGGTGGTCCGGGGGTTGCTCTGTCCCAGAAAACTGCTGTGTATTTCATTATAGCTACTAGTAAAAATAAAAAGAAGAGGGAGAGAAAAAAGAAAGAAAGAAACCCCAAACCAAAAAGGAGATGGGCTTTGTGAATAGGGAATAAGGACAGCTAGTAAAGGATGGCTGAAATTTTTATGAAGATGAGAGCAATTTTACCCATGGGACTTCCTTTACCTTCTGGTCACTTCTAGAAATTATTGATCACCAAGTACATCTAGACCAGTCTTACATCAGCTTCAGTTGAAAAAGAGTCTGGAGTTGAAATGCATTCAGAATACCTGCCATTGTTAAGTAGATTAAGTGACCGGAACTGGAAGCGTTTACTTTGACAAAATGATTACTATTGTAAAATCCTGCTTGGCTGCATTTTGGTAAACTGCAATTCTGCACTGGAAATGATAATTTTTAGGTTTTTACTTCAACAAAGGCAGACAGGAGATTCTGCTGAAGTGGAAGCATCTCTGCAGATTAGCGTGGCACAAAGCATAATTAAATCTTGGCACCTAAAGATGCTGAGATGTGTAGAGAGTATTAGCACTGGTGTTCACATACATGTTAATGTCTATTTCATCTCCACAGGAAAATGAAAATTAATGATGCAGTATTTAATATTTGAATGATTCCATACCTGTGTTTAATTTCAATTTGTAAATCACAAATCCTGTCTTCATGTTGTTAATACATAAATGAAGATACTGAGTTTTATTTTCTGGTTCTTTTTTATTATAGATTCACATATCTTTTGAGACAGCTTATTCATAATTACTAAAAAAACATTCTCAGGTT
This sequence comes from Psilopsiagon aurifrons, assembly GCA_025447955.1. NCBI lineage: Eukaryota > Metazoa > Chordata > Aves > Psittaciformes > Psittacidae > Psilopsiagon > Psilopsiagon aurifrons. The sequence continues at coordinate 38,291 of JAOEHY010025146.1, read as the reverse complement.
AATGTACACTTTTTATAGATGTGTAAGAGCAGCCCTAAATGGAGCATGTTTGAGGAGAGTTTGAGACCAACTGCTCTTGTGTCTTCAAAAGCATATGCTGGCCGAGCTGTGTAACCTGCCCATGACACACCTTGTGCACGCACAGAGAGGGGAATAGGATCCAGGAGAGCAAACTGCTGCCTGTTCTGATCACAGGAATGAGTGAATTACTAAATTTCAGTCATAAGTAATGCATTAACATTGGTATTACACCCATCAGCATTGCCCTTCTGCCCTTAGTAAAACTAGAGAAAGTTCACCTTTTAAATTGTATTCAGATTTATAATTGAGAGTTTTGAGTGATGGCTTCATCTACTTCAAGCAAAAGGAAGTGATTTACTATGTGTGCCAGTAGAACATTGTTATGTGAGGAGAGTTTAACAATCATAATTTCAGACTCAACAGTATTTATATTTCAGAATTGTCTGCTTTAATGCCAATTCTCTGTCTTAATTAGATAAAATAATCCTTCCTTGCTTGGGTAGTCCCTTAAATTAGTGACCAGCCTAACATTCTCAGGATCATGCTTTTGCAGTCTTTAATCCATGCAAATTGTACAAACTGAAAGAGAAGAAAGCGGTCTCTTATATATGCAGCACAAGAGGCATTGCTTCATTTTTAAATTCCTCTGGATTAATTTCCAGTTGCTCATTTCAAGAGGAAGCTCCTGCAGGCATCAGTGGTCTCAGATCAGACTTCCTCCAGTTCAGCAGCTTCCGCAACTGTGCTTTTTGGGAATTTCTGTTCTGTAAAAGGGCTGCCAATAGTTAACCAAAGAACATTAGCCTGACCCAATGCACTGCTGGCATAATGAACAGAGTACACTCAAGCAGGGAGACAGGATCTGGGACTGGCACCCTGTGCTGGTAGCAATTACTCACTAGCCCTTTGGCTGGATGGGTCTGCAGTGCAATCAGGATACATGATTACATCTCAGGCACTTGTGCCTAAACTGGTTTTAATCTAACAGGGTCAGCTACTGTTAGCAGTAGAGCTGTGGTGATGTGGGCCTTAGCTGCTTAGTATGCAGCCGAGGTGCTGTCTGCACCGAAACTGGTGTTTCCATGGCTCCATAGCTAGTGGGCATGGGGCCAAACTCCCTTCCACATGTATAATTCTGTTAAACTCAGTGGGTCCGCTTCTTTGAGGGAAAAGCAGCAGAACCGTACTGTGCAGCATAACCATATTAATATTACTTGGTAATGGAGCGGAGCTGCATTTGCAACAGGAATGTTGGCATTGGGTCCTCCCTTCACAGAGGAAGGAACTATTTTCTGGAGTTGTCAATTGCATCTGAGGCTTGTGTGTGTCGTGAGATTTGATTTTACTCACATTAGGCATTAAGAAGATGTCTATAGCCTGTACCGGAGCTGTAGATTTTGATGTATACTCAGTAGAGGGGGGTGGATTATACATCCCAGATGTTTCATACAGGTGCTATGGTGTGAAAACTTATCCTCCAGACATTGTCATCTCTGTCCAGACAGCATTAATCCAACTTGCTCAGATCAGTTGCCCCAATTTTGGATAGTTTCTGCTAGGGGTGAGATGAAAACAGTAGCTTAGTACTGCCCTGGGGCCCTTTCGTGGCTTTTCTTGCCCACATGACATCACAGGCAAAAGGATTTGGGGGCAACAGATATCAAATAAAATGCAGTGCTGGAAATTTCTTGAATACTGAAATTGAAATAAAATTTCATTTAAAAGCTTTCTGTAAATTATGTGGAAAAATGAGGGGTACGGTTTTTCTAGCAGTGCATGGCAAGATCTGTTGAGAATTTTTTTGAGCTTCAAAAAATCATGACGTTTTGAGAACCAACAACAACTTTAATAGCACAATTGCTTCTAGTGAGTTGGTGCTGGAAGGATAGATGTCTGGAAACATTGGACATTCATTTCCCTCTCATTATTCAGGAAAAAAACCCTTTCAGCAAATGGGGAGAAGGGTTAGTATTTTCTCCGTGCCAGGTCTTTCTCTGGTGGTTTTTGTTCCTGCCTCCTGTAGTACGAGAGGAAATATAGGACTGTGTTCTGTATCAGCCTACAGCATTGCCAAGCCCTGACACAGAATTTGCACAAAGTTCAGAGCTGATACTAGAAGCTTTATCTGTAATATTTATTAGGCATCACAGTGAAACGTGCCTGGCCTCTGGTTCCACTACAATTTTGAAACTCCCATTAGACTCGTTGGATGTTGTAACAGAAGTTCATATCTCTTAAATGCACCTTTTGGGCTGCATACAATTTTATGCTGCAAAAAGCAGAGGAGTTTCAGTATCTCTTGTTCATGAAAGCTTCTAGGCAATTTCAGCAGTTTTGAATGTAGTCATTTGGGCTAAGGTTTTCAAAGGTCTGGAAGAGATTTAAAAGAACATTAACAGGAGATGAGTATTAAAGCATCAGCCCTATGTTTTAAAGCTGGAATTGGATTCCACTGCTTTTGTAGAGCTGGGATTTCACCCTGGAGTCTTAGTGATGATGGCTGAAACCTAGTCAGTCCTCTTTCTCTTCTACATATTGCAGGTTAAGCCAAAAAAACCTGGATGAAATAAATACCTATTAGTGACTTTCCACATCATTTTTTTTAGAGGTAGGGAAGACTTTGGCCAACATTTTTTTTGGCTGTATTTCCATTTCAACAAGCACTCCTTCTACAAATTAAATTCAGAAATACTGAAAAAGCATGAGAGAAACAGTTCTCTGCCTAGTAGCAGAAACTGCCTGGAATCACGTAGAACTGCATTTCCAGTTTAAACAGACGTGCAGACTTTGAGTTGCTTATCTAACCTGTTAAAAAGATTGTCCATTTTATATCATTAGCTTTTAATCTCATGCATCCAGAAGCAAGGCTTTCTATGCAGAAGAAAACAAGGTTGACAACCTGTATCTGGGATGTGTTCAAACTGTGTTGCATTATTCATCTGGAAGCAAACACTTGTCAAGTGCCAAACACTTGATTCCCTTCTTCTGTCCAAAAACATCAAAATCTATAATTACGTGGGGTTTTTTTAAAAAAAAATACAATTCAATTTTTAAAGAACATACCAAGTCATTTGATTAGTCAGCTCTGACTACAGAAAACATAACCCCTGTTGAATTCTCAGTATCACAAGACAAATGGGTGAAGGCTTAGAGTAGAGTCATAAGGTAATTTCCTCCATCAGTCTCCAGCTTTTGGATCTCAGCGAAACTTAGAGGTTTCAAGAATTATTTGTGCTGGTTATTGTAATGTTTTCCTTAGACTCCTATATCTTGTCTTAAAGCGCATACAGTAGCTAAGCAAATTTAATTTATTTTGGAAAGGAGTTGATTAGATTTCTCTGAAATATTTTAATTGGTGTTATCCAATCTATAAAAGGCACTGCAGGAAGTGACATGGAGATCTTGTGTTATGCTGGAGGAGAAACAATAGCATCAGTTCCTTCTGCTCTTAATCTGCTTATTAAAAATTAGTCTAACTCATGTAAGATTCACTTGTAAAACATTCTTCTTGCTCCTTACAAGTTGATTCTCATGGTCTTGTGGTGCTATGGTGATTCCTTTATGCAGAATCAAAAAGGGGGTTGGGGAGAGGTTTCTTTGGTTGGTTGGGTATTTTATTTCATTTTGGGGTTTTGTTCATATTTATTGTGTGTTCTTTAAACATAATGAGCATTTCTAAAATACTTGTGTTCACAACAGGCTACTTTTTTTTTTTTCCCTATTCTGTGACTTTGTTGCTATTTTTTTACAAAACACAGTTTTGAGACTCAAACAAATTGTTATGCACCATTTGAAAGGCTGAAATTACCCTTTGAAGTGCAGTGTGATATGGACTTGACAACTCTTTGGAACAAACAAGACTGGAGATGTGGTTTGCAGAAATCCTCCTGGATGCATTCCACTTCTCATGCCTGGTTTTCAGGGAAGTGGGTCAGCAGATTGTGCCAGTGGATAAAATATGTGGATAGATTTGTTTAGTTGCTTTTGTTTTGGGGATAGGACAGATTTGTGGCTCTTCTAGATCTTTGTCGTTAGCAATTTTATTTTCTAGATTATTGGTTCAGGTGTCTTACCCCTTCTCAAATCAGAAAAATTTGCAAGCTTTTATTAGAAGTTGCATTTACTGTATGTATTTCTATGATTCATAGCAGGAGGTAAGAAGGATGCATACAATAATATTGGTAGGAAAAAAACAAAAGCTCATGCACTGCCTGATAATTAAACATACGTCAAGACCCATAAGCTGTGAAATTATGTAAAATAATGCCTGAATCCTATGTAATATGATTTTAAGCATGTCTTGAATAAACTGGGTGGCTAGGAAAGGGTTCTCTTTCTTCAAAACTGAATAATAGCGGCAGTAAATGATAATAGTTAATACCCATGTGAATATTTCCATTTTACCTGCCAATCTCTTGCTACTTTACAGAAAAGAATAACGGGTTTTTCTCCCTGGGTTTGAAGGAGGGAGTTTGCTGTACTGTATATATACCTTACAGATGGTTATAATTTCTAGAGCCATCACTCAATTTAGATTGATAATAATGTAGCCCATGGGAATCCTTCTTACTTGTTGTTGCTTTTCCCTTTGTTAACATCAAAAAAATAAAGAACTAAGGTAACTGACACCAAAGCCTAGTTTCTATGCAAAGGCAGAATTTCCTTCCTGCCTTATGCCTCTGCCCTGGACCATCATTACATCTCTGCTCAGACACAGGTTTAGTTAGTTACCAGGCTAGTGAAGACTGGGCTTTTCCTTAGCATGTGCAGGTGAAACACTTCCCCTTACAGTCCAACCTTCACCTCCACTGTGGTCGCTGCTCAAGTTGCAGCACCCTGGTTTTGGGGATGAGCCTCAGAGACAGGCTTATTTACTGCCACAAGAAAGCAGCAACATTTGCTTTCCAGTGCCCTTGGAGCTGGATTAAGCAGTGACCTATAAAAGGGAACGTGTGTCCACTTTCTGGTTCTTTAAAGCCATTCATTCCTATTAGTGCAACTTTTTTTGGCATCAGCTTATTTTTACTCAGTAGGTTAAGATCTTATAAAAACTGCTGGGAAATTAATTCAGAAAAGACTATGCAAAGGAAATAAAGTATGCAAAGCCTGGGGAATTACTTTTTCATGGTTCAAATAAAAGCAGCCTCCTTGTCTTTTTTTTTTTTTTTCTTCCTTTCTGCTTTTTATTTCATTTTTATGACTGCAATTTGAAATCTTAGGCCCTCATTCTTACTAAGAGTAAGAACAGCTTACATCGTTCTCTGGCAACTGCAGAGGTCTTAATGTGACTCTATCTTCACCTTGTCAGAGAGGTATTAAGATACCTGATGTCCTATTTCTACCAAAATGAAATTTTAAAGAGGGTGCAAGTGAATAAGGCACAGATGTTGTAATTGTTTTGTACCCCTTTTTTTCTTTTTTCTTCCTTTTTTTCTTTTTTCCTTTCTCTTGCAGTTCTTATCTCACTTTCTTCAAAATCAATATTTTTGTATTTAGCCAGGCAAGTTAGTGTCTGAAGCTCCTGATTTACTCCAGATATAGGTGCTGACATTTGTGAATACAAGCATAGCCACTGACCAGTAACACTGGCTAAATTGAGAAAATTCAGAGCAATCAAGGACATACCTTGCTTCATAATCTAAGTAATGTATGCAGGTCCTATAGGGCCTCAGAGTAGTCAACTAGACTTTCAAAACTACTGGTGTATTTAAAATATTTTATTACCGTGTAGAGTACCAACAAATTTTGATTTTGACTTCAGGACAGAGGTGTCTGTGATCCCTGTTTTGCAAAAACCAAGCCCTGTCACTGTGAGGAGCCATAGTGTAAATCAGTACCAAATTAATTTCATTCCCCTTGTGTTTACATGTTGAGTGGGTGAGAGCAAACATTTCAGTACCTTGGAATTCTTCTAGTTATTTGCCATTTAATGCTCTTATCAGGCAAACTGTAAATAAGAGTGTAATTAATTATTCTCTACTTACATGACAAGTTGCCTATAAGTTCCACCCCTGTGGGAGTCAATTATTTACCTGATTGTGAGGAGAAATTACTGCAGGGTTATTTGGAGATGACCTTGAAGATGAACATGGGGTTTGCATTCAGTTACTTGTACACACTTTCCAACCTGATAGCTAGATTTTGCTGAAGAGCCCACACAAAGAAGGAAGAACTTAGGAGACACCAGCTCTTTATAATTGCAGCTGGCTCATTTTCATGTGACTGGAAGAATCAATATATTGCATATTCTTTATTCCTATCTGAATTTATGCATAAGAAAGTGCCAGATTTATTGTTCTAGGGACAAAATCCCCATGCCTAGCCAGACTGAAGATGCCACTGGAAGTAATGCCAACTCTGCATGCTGCAGTACTTTCCCAGAGGGCACTTTCTTGGGGTGAATCAAGTACTTTGTGTCCATCACAAGCTCCTCTGCTTGCTCCTGCTATTACTATTGGGAAATGAGTGCTCTCAGGGTCAGGGACTGCCTCATGTGACTTCATGGGTCATTCATGGCGTATATATGAAACATCGTCTGATTTAATTTTCTTCTCTACCAGTAGCAAAACTGCAGCCTGTCCTTTTCAGTTCCCTTATTTTGGCCTCTCCCTGGTTCCTGAAGTCCTAAAAAATATTTTAGGCATAAAATTGTATCAAAAGTGTAGCTAGTGAGAAAATTCCTCTGAAAAGTAAGACAAGAGAGGCATTAAGACATTTGCAAAAGAGGAAAGGAGGGAAGGGACTAATTAACCTTTTGCTTTGTCATTTTCATGTCTTTTCCTCAGAATTTTCTGTACCTTCCAAATTTCAGAAAAAGATCTAATGCATGAATAGATACAAAAGTTTTGTGGCTTCCCCCCTACCCCCCTGACTTTAATATTGGGCGGGGGGGGTGGGGTGTGTGTGTAGATCATAATTTTGCCTCAATTTCTCTAGTGGTTCTGTAAACTAGAAGAGATTGTAGAAACCTTAATTATCCACCTCATTAATAACTACAGTAACCTTTTAGTAATGTTTTAGGATGACCCAAGCATTCAATAAGTAAACCTTTGCATAAAACTTTTCCCAAGTGAAGTTGGTGGAAGCATTACCATTGACTCCACTAGAGGTAAGATTTTATACTGTAGCTTTTTCTTATGCAGTCAGCCTAATTCGAGGTTGTGTGACATAATGATTTTTCTTATCTTCCTCCAGCTGTTCTGTCTGTTTTGTAATTGCCTACTGCTTCTCCAGGCGCTGGAAACAAGATTGTACTTCTAATAGATATTGAATGATTTGAGGCTTTTCTTAATAGAATATAGAAAGACACTTAACATGTTAATAGTACACGGTGATCTGAAAACACTCTTTTTAAGAAATGCAGTTCACAGTTAAATCTCTTGAAGTGTTTCCATTTTGATCAGCTGGGCTTCATGTAAAAAAAAGAAAGACTTGCAAAGACCAAGACTGGCTTTTTACTGAAATTGTCATTTTGGTTTTCATTTATCTTACTGATATCAAATTCACATTTCTTGCCATCCAAACCCACCCATCTTTAATTTTTGGATGACAGAGAGAGACACTAACTTCTTACCTTCCCACCCTTTGCATCTTCTTTAACACCTTCTTATGGAGGAGCAGGGGTTCAGCATTTTATCCACCTAAATCTGGCAGTTTAATTGTGGGATTCCCCTTCATCTTTCCAGCTAATTTTTGCAGGTCACCTACCTATTACAGGGAAGCTGGCTAGCTCTGGTCTGCTCTTCAGCTTAGTAAGCATTATGGTGGTCTTTTACAGACAAGAGGACTCTTTTGAATTCACTATAAGGATGCTTTGGAGCTATTCTTTGGAAGATCCCTCTGAAAACTGAAAAACAGCACAGGGTGGGAGGGTGGAGAGGAGTAGTGGAGTTTGGTCTGTACTCTTGAATTAATACATGGTAGATAATATACAGTAGGATAATTTTATCCATGTGGTCGCTTTCCAGTTTGTCTGATTATCCATCATTTACAGCACAAGTACAGCTCTGTGGAGCAGGCTCTCTCAGGAGCAACTGGTATGGTAAAGTTGTCTTCTCTACTCCACCATTACCTAGCTCTTTCTCTTCACATAAACTGAATATTCACATAAGTTTACAGAAACAATATTATGTGGCTTTCTGTCTGGAGAAATTTCCCCTTGCTTGTCTCAGCAGTATTGCAAATATTACACATACAAAAAAAACCCCAAAAACCCAACCAAAAACCCCAACCAAAAAAATCTCAGTCTACAAATCTGAATGCTGCTTGAAGGGGTAAATGAAGTACAAGAAGCACTTTCTATTCTTACAAAATAGAAATTAAGTAAAGAAAAGCAGCTTAATTCAGTAAGCAACTGCCCAAAGCCAGTTTTAACCATGAAGTTTGTCAGTTCAGCTTAAAATAAAATTGGGTGAGAAAAAAACCCAAACAACAGGATTTAAATGGTTTAGCTTTCCAGAGTGAACAGAGAGCTGTGAGGCTGCAGCAAACCACCATGTTTGCACACCAACAGAGAGCAGGAAGCAGCCAGATAGCATTTCTCATTTACCTGCATGACAGGGCATGATCCTGACTACAGCTTTTGAGGTTTATAGAAGAAAGGTCCTCAGATCTCATTGAAATTCAATTAGAGCTGGCTGTCTAATTTCCTCCTCTGCAAATCTCAATCTATATAAAGCTCACAACTAGAGAGGGACAAAAGCAATATCCCTCAGGTAACAGAGCTGTGTTCAGCATGCTGTGCTCTGTGCCCAGAAGTTCACATTAAGAGCAATTGTGGTTTAAGTTGACAGTACCAACAGGGATGTAACAACAGGCTTTATTATTATTTAAGGTTGTGATTTTAATAGTAATTTCCATAAAATAAAATTCTGCAAGTGAGAAAATAATGTTTTACACAGGAAAAGGAATGCCACTGAATGAAAATGCTGATTTCCTGTTAGCACTTTGGGCAGTGAAAAGGGCATCTTGGAAGCTTCGAAGTTCTCTGTTATTGTATAAGGATTTGTATAAATCTGTCATCTCAGAAATGAAAATATCAAATGCCTTGAGCCACAAAATACTCTATGTGTTTCTGATTTCACTTTGACAAAGAGGCATTGGAAATCTCAAGGAGATGAGAGGTGTCTGGGGATTCTACTCTGATTTCCCTTAGAAGTTGGCATAGATGTAAAATGACTTCAGATGAAACAAACCCTGGTGAATGAGGTGTCTTCAAACCATAGTCCTATGATGTAGATGAGAATTTCACCAATATTCAGAAGCAAATTTTGTGACTTGTCTTTTTCTATGCATTAGCTCTTGGACTCTTTGACCTTCACCCTCCTACTTCAGGGACTGATTACTCACATTCTGTTTGCCCTGCAGTTGGCTCTTTTGTTCAGTTACACTGATTTGTCCTTTTCAGTCCACTAAATGGCCTTTAGCTTCTTGTGAAGGTCAAGAATATGAAGAAGAATGCACTAAAATCACATTGTTCCAAAACATGCTTTTTTATTAGCATTAAATCTGGGAGCAGCTGCTAAGAGGAAAGGATCATAAACGTTATTGAGCCCTTTTAATTACAGTAAATGGCAGTTCCAGGTTGTATTATTCTGGCCTTTTCTATATTCAGCATGAGTCTTTCTGGAGTAAAACTATAATATTAAGTCCTATCAATATAGTCTTACCTGAAATCGTATACCTATGGAAACCAAATCCTGTTTGCTTTCAAACCTAGGTAGACCTATCAACATCAATAGAAATATCAAGTAAGTAGAGTGAAAGGAATGTGACACTTGCTTTTTTTGGCATGAAGTGAACAATGCAAATGACTGTAATTTACAGTTTGTAAATATTCATGAGGAAAAGCTTATATTCTGTGACATACTAAAGCTGGGTTGTTTGGTTGAATTTTTGAACCACACTCTGGAAAATTCAGGTAAAGTGAGAATGAAAAAGTAAAAATAAACCTAACAAAAACGGTTTTATCTGTGACTTGTCTCAGCATGGCATCTGTTCACATTCCTTGGGTCAGAGCTTGGGGTTTAAACACTAACTGGATTCGTGTTTAAATTGCTGAAGTGACAAGCCTGGACTCCAGTTCTACTGACCCAGTTCTCTCATTGGAAAATCTCCCTCCTCCGCAGAGTGAGTGATGAGTCTGTGGCAGGGCAAGCCTGTGCTCTGTTCCTTACGTGATCAGAATTAGCTTGTATTTTTTGTATATCTTAATTTTCAAGCCACTTACGAAGCTTTTTCTTTTTCTGCTTCTCTGCCATGTGCATTTAACTTTAGACTGACTTATTTCTCAGCATCACCAGTACTTACCTGCTGCTTCACACACTGATTTCTCATCCACAAAACCAAAACAAAACTTGGGGAAGTTTCAAATTAAATGTAAGCAGGCAGCTGAAAATTAGCAACTATGTGCCTAGCCTGGGCTATGAGATGGACAAGGACAATTGACTCCTAAGTCATTGCTAAGAAGTACTGGTCCAATAGTTTCTTGGTTGCTGTGCTCCCTGATTGCTCTGTGAAGTGAGTACTGACCCTTTGGGCACAGCAATTAGCCAGCCTAATAATGCTGTAGTAGTCACACGTCTGGATGGGATATTTGCACCTCATTGCAGGGGTTTTGCTACATGGTTGTGTTTTCCCTTTTAAACAACCTCCGATGCAGGTACAACAACCTGGAAACAAATGACTGGGTCACCTACCTCCATGTCTCACTTAGAGTGGGATCTGATAACACCTGCACTGTCAGAAGTATCAATGTGCAGTTTCTGGCCCCTGCCTTGTCTTCCTCCGATCATACATTACATGCTAATGACCTTTTCAAAATGGAAAATTTGATAGTTTTGCTGAAGGGTACTCACTGAGAAATGAAAGCAGTGTTGATGGCTTTGACCAGGTTGAGCATAATTGTTTCCTTGTAGTGAGGGGGTTCCTTCCCACTTTCAAAGAGAAAAGGGGCTTAACAATATTGAATAACTTGCAAATTCATCTGTTTGAGTATTTTAGAAAAGATCTGTTTGCAACTTATCAGAGTTTTTCCATATCTTGATGAAAAATATTTTCAAGGGCAGCTTTAGGAAATAAAAAGTATTTTTTAGCAAAAAAAGAAAAAGGGGGAAAAGCCAAGCAATTAGGAAGAAGAGCTCTTACCTAATCATGCCCACCTCTGCAGAGCGTGGGCACGGCTTCTTACAAGTGATCTGCTTCTGACAAGCCCCTGCTGCCAAAACTGTCTGCAAGCTTTTGGTTCTTTTATTCCCAGATGCTGGATTTCCTCAGGTGTCCTCAACCCTCTTCCCAGACGCTCAGTTACTCTGCAGTCCTGCAAATCACATGAGCCGTGCTGCATCCCTGCTGCCCACTGCTCTGGCATTAGCACTGAACTAGTGAAGGGGGAGAACTGTTGTTTTATAATCTCATTATAGAATTCAGTGGGAACCCAGGGTGAACTTCCCTCCTATAAATCATCAGGAATGTGACCACTGGCTTGATGCAGCCAGGATTTAAATTCATGTTCTCAGTGTTTGTAGGGTGGTTAATTAAAATGGCTTGCTCTTTGTGTGGCTTTCATCAGTAACTTGTATAGAGCACTGGAGGCAGGGACAGCTTTATGAGCTGGTGATGTAGCTGACAATCGTAACAAGATGATCTACAAATGAGGAACATTTTTCATTTCTCAACAATCGTTACATCTTGATGAAATCAGGAAGGAGTTTGACTAAAAGGGAGAAGGACTGTGAGAAAATTCTTCTTGGATACAGCAAAAAATCCTACTTGTATAGGCTGGCTTTGGCATTATCTGTTGGTTTCATTCATTTTTTACATTTTATGGGGCTGACCATGTCTACCTTGTAAAGTGCAGGTCCAAGTCTATTAAAGTCCAGTTTTGTTCACTGTTTATTTGCTTATGCAGAAGCATAAAGTTAGGAGGGGCCTGAGCTTACTGAAAATGGAGGGAAAAAACCATCCCATGCTACAGCTTAAGCTGCCAACTTCATGTTATGGGCAAACCGGCCCCTGAGTAAAGGTGTAAGTGAGGACAAGCGCTGCCTCATGAAGGAGGCATATTTTGAATGCCAAGTTCACATTCTCTGGGCTAAGTGAAAGGGGACCTTGCTTTTACCCTTCTCATCACTTGGTCCTGATCTTCCTCTGCCAGACAGGAGGAAGTCAGAGAGTACTGCACCGAGCTGGGAGACTGCCTTCAGAACCATGGTGAGATCTGGCAAATGGTTCTCCTGTTTCAAATTGTAGGACTGTTAATATGTTAAATTTAAATGTTGCCTGCTGTCTTCCATGACCTTACAGATCGTGGTTGCAAATCTGGATATACTCTTGTAGTTCTTGTCCCCATTGGCAAAATCTAATAGTGGAATTTCTTGGGGGAAATGGCACTGGGAAGGTGGACCAGGAGAGAAACTGGATCTTCATGCTAATCCTAAGCTAAAACCTGCTCAAGTACGTAAGAGCTCTCTATAGAGTTAAATGTGTTCAGTCAGGAAATGTAAGTGCATTTGTACACTCAGAAGCACAAAAAAGAGGTGAACAACCTACTTGTGTCAGCTTTGCTCTTCCTGAAGATACACACATGGTTTTTGCAATTGTTCCTCCCTCTCCCTTCCTTTTTTCCTTTTCTCTTTAACAAGAATATATGCCCCAGGGATGATACAATGAAAAAAGTATTTTATCTGGAATTTTTTGTTATGGATTCATTCTCCTACTCATTAAAAAACCCACTGAAATGTGAAATTTTTCAGCAACCTCATTTCATTTATCTGTGAGCATCCAGACTCCACGCTGAGGTCATTAGTATCTCAGGTGTATTACCTCACCTCAGTCTGTTGCTATGGAAATAGCTCCAAGCATGTTCAGTGCCTTGGCTGTATATTGTCCATGCATCTTGGCAGTACAGGCAGCAAGGCAGCAAAAGGGAGCAAACTTTAGTTTTAAAACATGCCGATAAAAATTGAAATATTTACAGGTATTTTGAATTTTTTCCTGGCTCCTAAATCCCTCCATACTTGGTGGTGATTTAGTGCAGATGTATTTCCTTCTTTCCTGCCTGATTTGGTTCCATTATGTTTGTGCAAAAGTGATTTCTGGAGGAATGACCTCTATAGAAAATAGCAATTGTTGTTTTCCTCATAGTTGTCTTTCAGATTTCTAGGTATTCCTACGTGTGGCTTCAGGCAATATATCTATACAGGTACTACATCTAATATACTACTGTGTTTAATAATTGATCAAGCTGCAGATAGCGTCCTGTTCTCCCTGACATTACTGTTTTGTGTTGTTATCTTCATACTATGCTGGTAATTATTGGATGGCTTAAACATAGTTGCTCTTCCATGCTGTTTTGCACCTTTCAGTTAAGGATCTTCAAGAAATGTTTTATGTAAGTTTTAACTTTATGTAAGTTGTGACTGCATTAAGCTGCTCTGACCTTTCTGAGGAAATATGTAAGAATTATCATAATATTCTCTCTGTTCCAGCTGTAGGCTGTAGCTGCTGACTCTGTGGCTTGCAGCAATAACTCTTGGCTTGAAGGGGTGTGGAACATTTTATTTGTGTGTACTGAGTGCTGTTGTGCCCCTGTGATAGTTAGGAAAGGTGACAGCCCAACACAACCAATGATCCTAGGCTGCCAAGTGTCCTGGGGATAGCTATTTGCTACTGCATTCAGATTAAAGGCAGCTGTGAGGGCTGATCTTAAATTTCTTGAAGGCTGAAGTTCTTTCCTTTCTTTCATAAGCTTCAGGGTTGGGGAAACCTAAAGGTGAAATAAAACACAGAATGTGTTTGTGGGGTTTTTTGACTCCCATTCCTCATTCCTTACTTTAACTGTGTGGTAGAAGTCTTTCACTTAACCCAATGGTGAAAGTTTCAGATATTTTTACTAAAGAAAATCAGCCAACTCTTGTACGTGGGAAGGAAGCTAGGGAACTAGGGCATTAGCAGAAGCACCTCCTCTGTGGGAGAGGTGTGGTAAGTGTCCACTGCCTATACACTGACTTTGCCTTTCTGATCCCATGGTGTTCCCTGTTGCTACTTAAACTTTTAAGCCTTTTTGATTTAATTTATTTTTTCTCTATTTTTTTTTCTTCCCTCTAGAATGTCTTTCAGAAAACCAGGACCATACAGTGAAGCAAGACTTAAGTTTTTAATCTACATGGTTTGAGATGCACAGAAAGCAGTCCCCCTGTCATTCCCTGCTCATTTGTTTGTGCTGTAAGCTTATAAACTTCTGTTTGATACAGTGCTCTGGAGACTTGCTAGAAGCCAGCTAATAATTTCTGTAATCCTATCTCCCAGACTCAGGAGTGTGGGCTATATTCTGTTTCTGCCTTTCTCTCAGAACATAATCGCTTTGAGTGGGGTCGGACAGATGTAATAGAAAAATTTCATCTGGACAATTTGACAAACCTCACAGGATGGTTCTGTTATGAAATCTGTGTATCCGTGATCATCAGCAGGTTGAATTAGTAGAATAAAGAGTTTTCTAGTACACCTGCCTAGATGCTGGTATAGGTAATTGGCCCATATAGATCAGCAGGCTGACTCAAGCAGCAGCCATGCAGCCTGAAATGATACAGCCCCTCCTAGAACAAAGGTTTGTTTGATACCGTAGCTGGCAGAGTAGGAGAGTTCACAGGATTTCTTTCTGACCCTTGTTAGAAAGACTTAGGCTTTGAAGCTGTGAGGTTTGAACCTGTGAGGTTTGATTACCTCATTTCCCTCCACCCCCTACTTCATGCATCTAACACACTCGTGCTTTTCCCCTGATTGTCTCAGGCATAATTGGCTCAGAGAGGGATGGTAAGGATGAAGGGGCAGCAGTAACACAGAATATCTTTCCTTCTTAATATTTGGTCCCAATCTTAATGTTATCCAAGTACATATTTTATGCACGCACTTGAAAGAGAAGATTTTTTTAAGCTTTAAAATTCCCTATAGAAAGAAATGCTGGAGGTTTTATTTCCTTCTCTTTCATTTATCTTTTTTAAGATGTGCTGAAATGGGACTGTTGGTGAGATCCTCGCCTGATAGCGGCTGGCAGTAGTCTGCTGACTTTGAAGAGTCTCTGCCAAGTTACACCCAATATGAACAGGCTCATTTTGGAAGGAACTGTGCAAACAAATTGTCATGGAGTGAGATGCCGAAGTTTGTGATGATACAGAATGTTGCACTTAATATTTAGCAACAGAGTTTGGCTTGTTTTTCGGTGTTCTTGCTAAGTATGACATCTGGTATGATGGAAACTTATACCCAATTTATAAAGTTTAAGAAAAAATATTCTCAAATTAATTCTGGTGGCAGCTGCATTAAGCTCCTGATTTGGTTGGTGGGGTTCGGAGGTTTTACTGGGTTTGTGGATAGAAAGCATTGTATCATGCTTATAGCCATTGGTTGAGCTGTACATGGCCTCAAGGGACAGTTAACCTGTATCACACCCCAAGAAAGGGGGAGGCAGGGAAAAAGCAGTGTCTGCTTGCAAAATGCTGACTGTAAAGCCCTTATCTGCAAACATTTGCTAGGGACCAGAACTAGTCAGTAATAGGAATTCCTTCTATGAAGATACATACTCTTCCTGGGGATATGTCTTTCACTGCCAGTATGTTGCAGTGTGTAAAAATGACAGGCAGTGATGAAGGAGGGAGTTGCTAGGACTCAAGGAGAGCTTTTGTTTGTTGCTGAAATACTACTTGTGAGGAAATTCTCAGGGGCTTGACACTAAAGTCTGTGGACACCAGGGTGTCATGACTTCTTCCACTAACTTTTATGTGGATGGTTAAGCATGCAACTCTTTCAAATAGAAACTTTGCCTAGTAGCAGTAATAGAGACATGAAGCCAACCAAAGAAGAGCATCACCTTCCAGCACCTTTGCCTTTATAGTTGCTTCATAAAGCTTTAAATAACTCTATTAAGCACCTACAGGAGACTGTCATGCCAAGCTAGCCTGTTGCCAGTGCAGCTATACACTGCATAAAATGATGGGCAGTCCTTTTCACAAAAAGCTCTTGTATATGCATATTTGCTGTCGTGGTTTAAGCCATAAATCAGCCACGCAGTTTGTTCACTCACTTCCCCCTTTTTCTTCCCTCTGCTCCT
>JAOEHY010025146.1:0-21906 GCA_025447955.1 Psilopsiagon aurifrons | reverse complement strand
GCCGAAAGTCAAAAACACAGTGCTGCACCAACTACCGAGTAAGGAGAAAAATGACTGCTACTGCTGAACCCATGACATTTACTTATAGAGCTGTACTGTGTTTTCCTTCTTTTTTTTTTTTTTCTTTTTCCTTCTCTTTTTTGACACAGAAGAAAAGCCAAGATCTGATCCCCCTTTAGGAAGGGGGAAGAAAAACACCTCCCTTCTTTACCAACACTGTAAATTTTAATTATAGAACTGTAGTTAGATCAATTGCAAGGCCATTAATTTCCTTCACCTGCTGGTTTTGCAGTGTTTTGTTAAAGCTTAGGAGGGATGAAAAATGCATCTATTTTTTAAGAACTCTGTATAAACCACTAGTGTATCAATTCTGATACTGTGGGGTTGGGTTTCTTTACATTAAAATTTTTGTTGAAGACAGGAGGACAAAGAACTCAGAATCAGGCCCATAGCCAGAAATATGTGAGAACTTAAAAGCCAAGCAGAATAATTGGATCTCTGCTAACAAACTGACAGAAACTGTCATAGATAATGAGATTAACATGGCAGAACGCCCTGAAAACAGTGACAAAGTAATGTTCATTTCTTACTCACAGGAAACTTCGACTTTAATAAGCCAAAGAACAGGCTAGCTGTGCATAATGTCGTTATCAAAGCCAAAGTGGTGTTTGCTGTCACACCTATATCCCTTTCTTAAACCTTTTGAAAAAATAGAATACCTACAAGTGCTTTCTGGAGGAACCTCATTATTTATGCCTATGCCCAAGGTGGATGCTCTGTGTCTTTCCTAATGCTACCCTTCAGTCGCATCTGCCTTTCCAGAGACCCTTCTCATTTTGCAGAGGAGCTGGAGTGCTGTGGTCACAGCCAGAGCTGGACTGCAGTGGAAGGCAGTGGACATCTGAATCTGTTCTTGGAGAGCTGCATCCTTAAATAACTGTAAAAAGTGGAAAGTGTTTATTATTTTTAGCATGGCTGAGCATGTCAGAAAATCTTTCTCCCAAAGCTGTAGTCTGCTGATAAGATATGTATGAAGACTCGCATGGCCTATTTGATTGGACCTTTCATAGTGAAAATTAAGATAAGCTGGGGAAGAAGGAAAGGGTAAAAATGCAGCAAAAAAGACAAATGTAAGCCTATTTTCAAACTCTTCCCCTTTAGATATCCAATATA
Organism: Psilopsiagon aurifrons; assembly: GCA_025447955.1. NCBI lineage: Eukaryota > Metazoa > Chordata > Aves > Psittaciformes > Psittacidae > Psilopsiagon > Psilopsiagon aurifrons. Next base: position 20,733 of record JAOEHY010025146.1, on the reverse strand, counting down.
GTGATAGCAAAATCCTAATTCTCCAAATGTGTATTTGGGGGCTTTTAATGTGTGAAGAGACTTCTTATTTTTAAGCCTGGGCTTTGTGGAAACCTGTGTTCAATTTCTTCAAACTGCGTCTGTTGTCTTAGGCAAATCACTTTAATCTTCCCTTGCCTCAAATCTCTATGGTGTAGCACAGATAGATTAAGTTTACTGCAGATATCCAAATTATCAATGGCACAAACCCTCCAGGAAAAGACTCCTTTGATCTTGCAGTAAGAAGAGCCCTACTGAAGCTAATGAGACTGAGCATGCAGGATAAGTGCTGCTGGAGGTATAATAAAGCTACTGGTGAGGTGGGAGGGAGAGTAATTTTTCCTCTGCATCTAGACTGCATTTTGCTGGTGGAGAGGGAAGAAGTCCAAGTGGATCCAGGTTTGTGCCTATGAAATGCCAGTACATTTTTTGTCAGGCTGCTTACGTATGCATCCTGCTCTCCCTGTCTTCCTCATGAGTATATAAGGCATTCTCCTCCAGTGACCCTTCAGTAAGTAATTACCTCTCCTCCATGTTATTTAATCATGCTGGTATTTTACATAGCACAGCTGGGTTGCTGTGTTGCACTTGCTGCTGCTGGAATTAAGTGCATCTTATGGGTTTCACCTCAAAAAGGGCTGATCCTGCAAGGTGTAGCCTGCCCCCCTCATTGAGAAGTGATGGCTGGCACTCTGGCTGATGCCTCCCAGCTCAGCTGTGACTTATGGGGCCAGGTCCAAAATCGGTTGAAACCTGTGGCCTGTGTAGTGCAAGAAGTTGGCTGAGGTGGTCAGGGTGCCTCTAAGATGATGTATTTGTGCAGCCCCATCACTGAGGTGTTCAGGATTGCCTAGACTGAAACTGGAGTCTCTTTTAGTAAAGTTTATGCCAGCAAAGTGATATTTTAACAGTGGAGAGAATCATAAAGTTACAGGCTGTTATTGCACGTATTTATTTTGCTAACTGTTGTTAATTTGTCTATATGATTTGGATGGCAATTTGTTAAGTGCTGCTTTTCTGTCCTTTGTCATGCTTTCTTTATATTCTTAGAGTTTTAGGAAAACCGGTAATTGTATGGCCATGTCCTTTTGTTGCAGTTAGGCATGCTCTTCAAAAACAGTCCCTGAAACCAGAGATGGTGCGCAATAATTTTCTATTTTCATTCTGTGCAGTTACTTTTATTCTTGATCGATGAGGAGATCCCTTATTAGCCATCAAAAGGGATCTCTGGCAGTCATCATGTCCAATCCTTCATTTAAGTTGGGAATCTTGTAGAAATTTTGTAGGAGTAATAAACTTCTGGTTAAAAAACAGAAATGAAACTTTGAAGATGTGCATACCTTTCTTCTCTGCCTTAGGTTTCTTTCAATAATCTCAGTCATATTGTTTATATTTTATTGCCTAGGTTCTTTTATACTGTGTTTGCTGTTTTGCTCAGCCAATGCTTCCTTTTCCCTGCACTTTGTCTATTTTTTATAATAATCAAACTCCTTTAGGGAAAGAACTATTTGTTACTCTGCGCATCTAGTCCATCTGAATCTTGATTGTGGTTATTTGTAGTTATATTATAGTGACAGTACTCTTCAGAAAAGGTGTCACACAACCTGCAGACAGGTCTATTGTAAGGATGCTAGGTACTAATTTTCTATGACAGGACTACAGAACAGGATGTCCAGCATCAGTCATAAAATGTTCTTTCTTGAAGCAATGAGCTTCAGTAATATTTTAGTCACCACTGTCTCTTGTACATGATAAAAAATGAATGTTAATCACAATAGTGAATAATGAAACCAGGATGCATGGAACCCAGGATTATGGAAACAAATGTGTGTTATTTTGTTTGCTTCAATAATGACCATATTTACCTCACTAACAAAATAAAAAATGCTACAAAATAAATCAGCTCTTAACTGCTTGTCTGCTACACACAAGTGGTTCATTACTGTTGTGGTGGTGTTATGGACAAAAGCATGTATACAGTGTATTGGATCCCTACCTATGTCAAACACTTAAATGAAAAATGTGCACCAAGACAACTACAGGCAGCTTGTCAGGCTGAGGGTAAAGCCCCCTTTAAATATGTATAGGTTCAAACAAGCTTTTTTAATAACCAAACTCTTGTAATTGCGGGTTTCATCAGCTATTGACCTAGTTTTCTTGCAAAGCAGGAGCTCATCTGCAGATTGCTATGTGGATAACAAGTCTCTTCCTCTAGGCTTCTTTCCTCTTGGAGAGGTGAAAGGCATGTCAAGGTCCCAAGGTACAACAAGGATTCATAGCATGATGCTGCAAGCCTGTCTGCTTCGGCAGAAACATCCCCAACTTGGAAGAATTTGAGGTATTTGGGACCTGTGGGGTCACTCTCATATCTTGAAACTTTTTGTTTTGATGTGTTCTATACATCAAAGGTTTACAGCATAAATTGACAATGCCGAAGGGTTTGCAAATGACCTTTTGAAGCAATCCTAGACATCAGTGCAGGCTGAAGGCTTACAGTCAAGGACTATGAACTATTTTGGTTCGTTTTGACTAGCATAGATCATTAATGCAGTATGGCAGGAACTGTATGCGAGCTTTTGGTTTGGTAGAGTTTTATTTTTGTTCTCTGAATTACTACTGCTGTGGACTAGGGTGTAGCACACAGCTCAGTATGTGAACTGGCTAAGGTTAGATCTTTTAAGGCTCTACCTACAGCAGGAAAAATAGGTTTTAACTTACCAATTAAAAAAAAAAAAACCCAAACATGTGGAACATCTTTCCATGTTCCATATTTTCAGACTTCAGGAGACTTTCACATGCAGGCAGTTTGGGGACTGAAATGGGTGAACTTGTGCTGGCTGCTGTTCAAACATAATACAAAGGCACATTCTGCCTCAAAGATCTACCTAGGAAAGAAAAAGCCAGGCTGCTTGATCACCAGTATTGCAGTTGCAGGTGGTTGAAGATGGAGTGATACTGTGATATGAGCTGACAGGACTAAGCGGATGTGCAGTATAGCTTATCTACTGGAGGCAGGGGCAGAACAGTATATGCCATCAATATAAACATCTATTTTCAGAAAATCTGATTGGCACTAAGAAAGCTAGCAAAAAAACAAATTACAGAAGCAAGGAATGCAGAGAACCACTGTGTAAGTGTGGGCTGGCATTGATAGTTTTTGTGTTGGCTTTTTTCAGATATAAAGACATGACACAATGCTTCATCTTCCTGTGCAAACAGCTGTTGAATATGTGCTTCAAATTTAGCTTTATTTTAAGAATAATTTCTTGGGGAAATTTTTGCTCCTTCATCAGAACTCTATTGAGGCATGTATCAATTTCAAGGAGACTTTCACTGTAAAAGAAATACTGGGTGCAAAAAGAAATCCCAAGTTTTGAATAGAGACTGATTCTGGAAGAGGTAGTATTTTAAGGACCTGAGCCTTCATCTGAGTTGTGCAACCCTCAGGTCCTCCACCTGTTCCAGCAGGCTGCCACTTTACAAGCAGATGCCCTAAATTATTAATGGTTTCATGATGGCACGCTCAGACTTTCAGGTTGGAGCTGCCACAATCTGTGCTCGTAATATGCATCTCTCCAACATAAGACTGATTGAATTTGTAGAGAATCAAGCCCCTTGTGTGGGATGCTGTGAGCAGATGGACCTAAGTTCTGATTTTCTACCACTCATCCCTGTTCTTTTGACTATAAGGCCCTGTGTTAGCATGTACATACACAGAAAGTGATGACTCCACCAGATGAGATATATGAAATCTACACCAAAATAACAAGTTCAGATGCAGTTAAAGTCAACCAGAACTTGTCAAATGAGAATGTCTTACCTTCCCACCTCCTTTCCTTTCTCTTAATCTGTTTTTTCCTCCTTTCCCTGCTGCTCTTTTCCCTTCCTCCCACCTTGTGTTTCTTGTCTTCCATGGCAAATGTTGTAAATTCTGTTTCATCTTGGTGAAGAGCAGGGGAAAAAAATAATTTCAGTTCCTTTCTGCAAGATGAAAGGACAATGTCTCATCACTTCTTCTAATATTCAAGTCAGGCAAAAACTAAAGAACCTACATATTTACAAAGCAAAACAGATTGTAATTGGTACTCCACTGGAAGGAATAATCTTTGAATGCTGTCAAGCATAGCTTAGAAAAGTGAGAAATTATTTTCTAACATTTGTGGATGAAAAATGCAATAGAATAAAATAATTCTTTGTGTGAATCTTACTAAAATATCCAACAATTTTAGAGAGACATGAGAGGAAACGGAGCATAAGGTAAGAAAAAGTGCACAGAAGATAGATATCCTGTTTAGGAGAGAAGATATGATTATGCCTTTTAGCAGTGTTAGTGCTGGCATAATTAAGCTGGTGTAGGGCCTGGTTTATGAGCAGTTACTACAGAAGAAGCAGTGTTTTCTTTGTACCAAGTCTGATTCCTTACTGATGACTTATTAATGCTTCCACTTGCTTTGCAGCGGTGGAAGCGGCTGCACAAAGCCTTCACCAGCAGAGGTGGGTGAAAAGCATTGAAGCGGGTGCTGGGGAACAGTGAACAGAATTGCAGAGAGTGAATTTATTAAGTCAGCAAACTTATTTTAAACTGGCTGGCAAGATTTGGGTAGTTCAGGGGATGATTCATCTAGCAGACTCTGTGCAAAGTAGGGGCAGTTTAATGGCTGGGTCCAGAGCCGGATCCAGAGCAGTGCCCCTCCACTGCTGTACCCTCCACCTTCTTATTCCTGCCTACCACTCCCAGGTCATCCTGCCCCACGCCTTCATTTGTGTGGCTACACAGAGAGGGAGGCTGGGGGAGGGTTTCAATTTGGAAATAACCACTCTAAAGTGCCTCCTTAAATCCAACCCTTGTCCTTCTCCAAGTGGCTGAATTATATATTCCTAGAGCTACCACCCAGCTTAAACTTCAGAAGTCTTGCTATAAGCTTGTGGAACCCATTAACTGAACACTTCCTCAGCCAAGAATCTTAGTGTTATTTCCAGGAGCATATGGATTTATCTTAGGTTTGTCTTACCCTGAAACCTCGCATGCATCCAGTAACTGACTACTCAGAGAGGAAACCCATCATCTTTCCCACTACCATGAAGCTTAAAGCTTTTCTTCCCCAAGAAGATTGCTCAGTGCAGGAGGAATGCTGCATGGGAAAGAAGAGGAAGGCTAAGAAGGCTTCTTTGGGTGTGAGGGTGGTGAGAACAGTGAGAGGGTTGGCAGAGGACAGCTGGATCATAGTTCCTGATGAGTTTCTCTCCGGTGTAGATCAATGCAAATGAGTAACTGAGAGGGCCCCTGAAACATCAGGAGACAAGAAGATAATTTCTTTTCTCTCTTCAAGCCACTGGAAACCTAAAGTCCATGGCTCCTTCTTGCCTGCTTTAGGAAGCCCCTCTCCTTTTTCCCTCCTCACAGTACTTCAACACAGAGGCTGTGAGAGTGGCTGATGTTCTCTGCTTTTCTGAGACATAGAATGCAGCAGCCTAGGACTCAAGGCAGCTGGGGGCCACTGCAGAAACACTGAAATTAGTTTGCAAATGTGTCAGTTCATGCATTTTTGTAACAGGTGTCAGAAAATGTGGCTGTTGTTTCAAATGGCATTTAATTGGCATTCCAGTTTGTCTTTAATTGCACAAAATTGCAGTAAGAAGGAAAACTGTGAGTGGGAGATTAAATAGGACAGCCTGTTTGCAATAAAATGGAGTTTCCTTAATTAAATCTGCTCAGAAATTACTTAAATTTTGTCATTTGCTTTATCTCACTATTTCATTTCTGGAAAGAGGGGAGAAAGTGGGTATGTTCACATAAATAAATAATTTATTAGTATCACCTTCTGTAGCTGCCTAACATCCTGATGTTACAGTAGAGTTCTTGGCAAAGAAATGCTTGACTTTCAAAGGGTTTAAGTTTGCCTGGAGCTTCTGCTTAGGAAACTCAGGAATTCTTCAAATGCTCAGCATCTGCATGGTTCATATATGAATCCATGGGCTGGCTTCTGAAATGCACTTGCTATTCAACTGCATGAAACAAGACTGTAAAAATTAAAGAACATAAACCTATCTCTGGGTATTATAGTGATACATTCCCTGATGTTTGCAAGGGAAATCCATAGATCTGTGACTTAACTCACAAAGTGCACATGGACTTCTAGAGAGACACATTTAGGATGGTACCCAAATAAATATAGCTAGCTGCACTACAGCGTTGGTGCCTACAGTCCACATGTGTCTTAATGCCTCATTTTTAACTGGTGAAAACCCATAAGTTACCTATCTTATGAGTTCCTGTCCATGTTTATTCTGAAAATCTCTACACAGCTTTTGATCAATTTTGTTATTCAGATACTTTCAGTCAAAAACTGCTTTTTTGCAAAAGATTTTCTTGCAATGACTAAAGATGATTATTCTGCAAGCCACTTTCCTGGAAACATAAGATGCTTGCTGAAATATGAAATAGCTACAGTGACATTGAAAGCGCTTTTCTCCCCTTAAAATATAAACCCTCTGGAAGACATTTGTCCCTCTGAAATTCACCCACTACTTTGGTGAGTGATCACCTCAATTTCTTCTATTACAAGCTTGACATTAGCAATTACTGTAACTTTATTTGTTTTATGGAAGTATCCAACACATAGGACCCTGTGCAAATATGCACTGAAAACTGTCCTTTTCTGAGGAAGACAAATTGGGAAGGTAAGCACAGAGAGACACAAAGAAGCATAGCTCTGAGCCAGATAGTGATGAGCTAGTTTTAACCCTTAGCTTTCAGCTGAGTTGTTATAGCACTTAGTTTATACTGCATGTATTTTCTTTCCTCAGCTACTTGCAGAGGATGTTCACTGGACAGAACATAAATATATAAATTGAAATCAGGCTGAGATTTTGCTCCAAGCACACAGCTGGCTATGGAAAGTTGCATGATGTTTCACAGTATGTTCTCTGCTCAGGGCACTCTGGCAGCTTGTGAGAGCCACAATGTGCTATGCTACCATTTGGGTCCAAATTATGCCTCAGTTGGCCCTTTGGGAACCTTATCTGGTGCATGTAATATTCCAAACTCTGTCCTTCGCTCTTAAGGAAAATTGCCCTTCTCATTATGTAAGTCTAAACCCTGAAATCCATTGGCAAGTCTTTCATGCCTAGTTTGGCTTTGGTGAGATTCTTGTCCGGGTCAGCTTGTTGGGTTTTGCCCTTGGGGAGTGAGGTTTTTCAGTATCTTATCCAGACTGTGGTGTTTACTTTTCCACGGAAGGAAATCTATGAATGCAGGTGAAATTTCCATAGTCCTTGCCTGACAAGTGGCATGTAATGATTTGGGTTAATGATACTGCTTTCTTCGGAGTAAATGGGAGACTTTTGCTGCTGAGGTGGGTAATTAGGGATTTCAGCTGTTCTGCGCAGAATGAAGTTGTGCTGACAAAAAGGTAATTACACTGCAGTGCATTAAAAAGCAGGTACTGCACGTATAATTACTGGAGACTTTGCATGTGTGTGTGTTTTCTTAGCTTCACAGTCATCCCCTAACAGCAGAACCAGGGACGGCTGGCACAGAGTGCTTGCCAAGAAAAGCAATTTAGGAGAGTTATTACCAACCAATGTTTTCCTGTGTTCAAAGCCAAACTTAACAAATGCTCACTCACTCTTGAGAGGGGGAGTAAAGAATGGAAAGAGAACCAGATAGTTAAATTTCTGAAAGAAATTAAAGTAGTTTGTTTATGTCTGCACAGTTATGTTATTCCCCTACTTTATGACTACTAACACAGCAAAACAGCAGTATATGAAGGAGTCCCAGAAGGTCTTCAGTATTTTTATTCATGTGGGATGTTCTACCATGCAGTGGCCGTCTCTATGAAGTTGGGCTGGTATGCTGATAGCCACTGCGTTAGTGCTTCTAACTGCAACAGCAAGGCTGTGTCCCCTGACAGGTTGTTATGCCAGTTCTTCATGCTGCCCCTCTGCTGCAGGTCTCATCCCATCATTGGGAAGCACCAGCATTGTAGTGGTTGATGTTGTTAGTTACCAGGAGCACTCATTTCTCTTGTAGCCCTCTGGTTTTGTCATTTAATCTGCTTAAGTTTCACTGAATTTGCCTTTATCATTTGGCACATGCTAGCTGATGTCTTCATCTCTGTTGCATCTCCAGCTTCTGTGTGACAGCAGCCCCCTCCCCAACCCTTCTCTCTTTGCCCTTATGTAGACAGCTCTGCTCCCACTGCCAGGAGCTTTTTCTCTTCTCTTGTCTTTTCCATCCTCATCTCTTGAAAGGGTCAGGGACATGACAGCAGCTCTTTTCACCTCCAAGATTGTTTATACTTAGCGTATCCTCACCCATGTAGAGCTGCTGGTGTAGCTGAGAGGGAAGGCCATCTGCGTCAGCAGCAACAGTCACTTTCAATGAAGATTAATTTGGAAGTTGCCCTTGGTGGCCACTGGCAGTGATGCCCACCTCCTGCTGCAGTGAGTTCTGGGCCAGGGCATTGGGCTGATATGCCATGCTGTCACCCTTCTCACCTACAGCTTCGCAGCTGATGCATATATAGCATATCATAGAATCATAGAATAGTTAGGGTTGGAAAGGACCTTAAGATCACCAAGTTCCAACCCCCCTGCCATGGGTCTGGTATCTCTTGCTAGAGATTGGTTTAATAGAGAAGTTTGTTGCATTTGTGAGTGTATTTAGAGTATATTCTTGCATAGCAGGGTGGTGTAGTCTCTCAGACCATGTGGAAAGGTGAGGAGCTCTAGGCTGGGTTTCCTCATCAACTGTGATCACTGACCTGAAGCTACCTCCTTGATGCTTTGCATTAGAATTGTATAAATTCAGGAAGTTAAGCACTTAAATGTGTCCAGCTGCTGGGAAAGTGGTACTCAGCAGGATGCCTTCTCAACAGGTACTGGTCTGTCTCCCTACCCCAGAGAACACATGCTGCATCTCTGAGCAGGAAAGAAAGATGGAGAAACATCCGCTGCAGTTCCCCAGGCTTTCAGTATGAATACAGAGATGATCAGAAGTGAGTGCATCTAAATTAAAAGGGAAAGTGATGATAATGCTCTGGTATCATGATGGGTGCTTAAGCTATATCCTGGTAGATCAAATTAGCCTTGCAGGGCACCACATAACAAAACACCTCCAGGTAACACACATTGAAAATAAATTTATAGTTGCCTTCCGTAGGTAAGTTGAGGGCATTAGATCTTGAAGATCACAATTTGCACCATTCCTCCTCTTTTTTCATAGACGTGCAAAGGTGAAAGAGAGGGATAGTCTTCAAAGACACCACCTCAGATTTGGGAAACATTCCTAGAGGACTTACACTTCTCAAATGCCATTTAAATGCGGAGAAATTAATGGACTAGTAAAAAGCTTACTTGGTGATATCCATTAGACTTCCCCCAAAACCTAAGAGCCAACACTGACATCTTGTAGCCTCAAAGAAAATAATGCTGAGTGGCATGCTGCAATATAACATATGCAAAAAATAGTTCATGATACAGATACAAATGTAAAATGAAATTATTTTTGTGTGTAGCCAAATATATCACAGAGAACCACATATCCTGATTTGTTGTTGATACACAACACTTTCTCAGGGAGAGTAATTTCCACTAAGGAAAAGCACTGCTCTATCATTAGCAAACCAAGTGAAACAGTGAATGCAAATGAAGTCATCATTTTGCTGGCACTTGAAATTGTGAGTCTGTTGCTGTAGTCATGGTGGTGTGAACGTCCTGCCTGAGCAAGGAGCCCCAGACAGCATTCTGAGAAGGTGGCACTGAGAATAAGAAAAATCAGTTCATGCTTCACATCCTAAATTATTAATCTAGCTTCTCCTGCCATTATAGAATTGTGCCATTATTCCTGAGGTTTTAGGGCGGGCAGGTTTGCTCTGCCACCTGAAAAACCTCAGGTTCTTTCCTACTCTTCCCTCCCTCACAAAAAAAACAGCTTCAAACCCCTGCAGATTTTTCTAACCAGCACTAATAAGCCACTCTCAGTTAGTTGTCTTTTTTTGGTTACAAAGCAGTTACGTAGTAATTCCATGGCTCTTTTGACATAGAAAGTCCTTTTTATACTAGTCTTAATTGTCTTTAATGGTGAATTCAATCTGCGCATGTGCAGATAGAGTGTTGTCCAAAATCAAGAGTGTTGGAAACTGGGTTCTTAATAGAGCAAAATGCTTGCAGCAGGATAACTGAGATTATATCTGCAGTTACTGCTGTAGACTTTTCATCTTAATAATGGACGAATCATTGCTGATAATGCAGAAATGCAGTTCTGCATTACAGGATGTAAGGCTCATGGAGAAAGGCTTATGGAGATGCACTTTATTTTATCAGGTATAGTTATATGAAAACTATTCAATACGTTTAGTCGGTATAACATGAAGCTTCCTATGGCTTCCTGACAGTCCTGTGGTCAACCACTGAAGACAGCAGTTCTGCAAGTATAGGGAATGTTTGGATTAGAGAGGAGAGAACCAGATGGTGCTGATGAAATTCTTCCAGATCAATAGGTTCTGTGTTGAATATTGCCATGCTGTTTGTTGTTTCATGGTCTTTGCAGGCTCAGGTAGCATGCATTGCATTGATTGTTTCTTCCTCTATAAACATTCTCGAGTTTTTCCTGATCGTGAGAGTTTATAAAAATGTCTCTTTTTAATTTTTTTTTTCCTTTATTCTCTCTCTTTAGCAAAAGCTTAACTTTCAGTGCAATTATACAACAGTAGCTGACACCATGATGTGCCTTGGGCCTTAACAGCTTGCCATAGTTTATCAGCAGATTTAGTTCAGGGGATTTAGGGTGGAAAAAGGTGCAGAATTTTAAAAAGTTATAATAAACATTTACCAGGTCCCATTGTTTTTTCCTTTGCTTTCTTGCCTCTATCATGATGTAACTAGAGCTTTGGTTACTACTGCTCTAAGCCAAGGCTCTTTAAATCCTGTTTGCAGTCCAGGACATGAGGGTCACCAGGTTCTGATAGCACATAAAATGCATGGAGCCTGGGGGAAAGCTAAGAATGAGGCGCTTGCTTGATTACACATTTTTTCAGTGTGCTAGCCCTTTCCTTATCCTGAGAGTACTGCAGTGACTCTGCAGATCTGGACCTTAGGGACAGGGTGGCAAGACACGTCAGGCTCATGTCACATCCTGGCCAGCAATGTTGATCCCATTGTTCCTTGTGGCCAAGTGCAAAACTTTCACTTTCCCTTAAATTGTTGCTGATTTTCCCCAAAGAAGTTAGTTCCAGGAGCTTGTTTTACATGGACTGTCTGAGGGAAAATAGAAGGTGATCACACTAGGTTTTCCTGCTCCTTATTATAGATGCTATTTCCAGCTAAGCAGCCTTGAATATTTTTTTTGAGGAAGACACCATTTCTGTTTAACAGTTGTACAAAAGAATGAGGATTCCTCAATGAAGGCAGTATGAAAGTAGGCAATTTCCACTCTTCAGAAAGAAAAAGCTGCTATAAACAGTGGTTTAAGAAAACTGGTCCTTGCCAGTTCTGAATTTCTCGAGAGACTGATTTTCACCCTTCAGCAAATGTGGAAAAAAGAAAATATTACATAAATCAAACTTTCTTTGCTTAATATCTCCAGTTCTCCCTAGATCTCTTTCTGCTGTCTCTGGGTAGTTTAGGTTCATGTCTATCAGAGACTTATATTAAAGCTTACAGGGTTGCAGAATGCAATTTCACAATTTTTTGATAGTTTTGGGCTAATAAAAACCATTGTCTGCTGGATCCTATGGCATCCAACTTCCTGGTCATATCACTCTGCAGACTGTTTCTGAGCTGTGGGGTTTGTATGTCTTCAAATAAGTTGCCATGAATTTGGAAAAGGCTTAGGAAAAAGGCATGAGGGTGGTGGGAGGCTTGGGGAACGTGCCTTATGGTGGGAATAAAAAAATTTGCTCTAGTTAGTTTATCCATTGGAAGGGAAGGAGTCAGTTTGATTATGGTCTAGAAGAATCAACATGGAAAAGAGACTCCTTATACTACATAGTGTTTTGAACTCCATTTTTTTATTCTGTTAGATGAGAGGATATGATGCTGAGTTTAATACAAAAAAAAAGAAATTACATTATGGGTAATTATTCTCTGTAGCAACTTAGAGAAGTAGCGAATTCTTCCTCACTTGTGTTTAATTCAGTAATACCTATCTCTTTCATACATGTTTTTCTTGAATATATTATAAGGCAAAGAAATATTGATATAGGTGATGCCAAGACTAGGAATCTGTATAAAACTTTGTTATGGCTCAAGTACATGTTACAGGCTTAAGAGAAATTGGTTGGTGTTCTCTGGCCTAGGTTATGTGAAAGGTCAGAATAGACAACGAGGCCTTCTTGCCTTACAAAAATAAATCTAAGAATGTTATCAGTTAGCAAAATAAGATGTTGTGAATGAAAGAGTGTTACTAGGCAAAGAAATATGTAGCAAATGTGCATTAGGAGAGAAATGACCAGATCAAGGATTTTCCTTAGGAGATATATCTCTGTCTTGTTTCCTTCCATCACAGCAAACATTGTCAATTTAAATGACTGGTGGTATTGAACTGATAAGGGCCAATTATGCTTTATCGGCCTGTTAACATACAGCAGTTGTGCAGAAGTAAAGCTCACAGTCTAGTGCTGGTTATCCTGTCAGTGAAAGGCTGGTTAGCCTGATGGTTCTGCAGAGATTGATTAAGCAATGAGTCTTGACAAGGCTGGCAACATCACTGCAAAATAATCAGGCCTCTGGGAACTTTAAAGATTACCAGCATGAGCCTTGGATTCCTGTGGGTGTATTTATCACATGGGATCCTCACCACAGAGTGGCTATTAATACACTATTGTTTGCATTAGAAATATTTTGCTGCTCCTGATTAGGTCCCTTGGAAGACTCATCTGGTCTGTCTGACTTGCTGTCAGAAAAGGCAGTAAAGCCACAATGCTGACTTTAGACCTCTCCCTTTTTGCTTAATGTTGCTCCTTGTCTGCACCCAGGTACAAATAGAAGTCCCCATGCTACCTATCACGTTTACACTGCTAAGTAACATAATTTGACTCCAGCAGTACAGATGTCAGGGATCAGTGGCCTAGCGCTGGCGACCTATCTCTCCTTATTAAAGCAGTTAGCAGGTGAGAAGCTCTCTTATAAATGACCTAAATAAACTGATATACACTGTTTCCAGTGCTGTGCCAGGGACAAGAGTTCTGCATGACTTTACAGTGCAAATCTTTTTTTATGAACTCAACTTCTTGCTTTGCAAAGGAAAAAAAGAACCTATCTCCTCTACCAATGGCAGGAGGCAGAGGCTTTCCAGCAGCAATGCCACAGCTGTGGCCTCTTCTTGCCAGAGAGGGACAAAACCAACCGCCTGCTTACACCTGCACATAGATCTTTTATTCATGCTGCAATGCAGCCACTTGTGCTTTTTTTACCCTTCATTCTTTCTCTGTGCTTGTTTAGCTGGTCTGCCCTATGCTCTTGTCCAAGGGAACATTAAGATCAATCTAGTTACTGAAAAGTTCCCTTGCTGCTAGAATCCAGTTTCTCTGCTCATTTTTACACCTTCTGAGAGCAAAAAGAAATAGCAGAAGTGAAACCACTGGTGTTCATGTAGGCTGATAGCACGTTGCATGAGGAAAGCTCTTGGCAAAGTTTGGTTAGCTTACACACAGGGTTCTGTTAACTGCGTCTCTGTAGCTCTTGGATGAAGTTAGGCTATGTTCAGGCAGCCCAATGCCTGGGCAAACTGGTTTCCCATCTGTCTGCAAAAACCCTCTGTGGACATACCCTGAGTGACTCAAGTTCTTTCAATTAAATAAATAATTGGGATTAGCAATTAGCTCTTTATTTCAGTGGGCTTTGGCTGTGGTTGAAAGCATGTCTGTATGCTGTACATTGGAGATACCTGAAATAGATATAAATGAACCGCTTCTCAGCAGCACTAATGAGTCTCTGCAAAGCACTGCTCTAATGTGGCTGCACTGTTCTGCTCAAGTGCCCAGCTTTGTCCTGGCTTGTGTGGAAGCTTCTTGGAGTGCAGTGCAGGAAGCAAATGCCCTATGCATGTATTCGTCACATATGCAAATAATGATGTTGTCACCACTGAAATCTTTTATGTGGTCTAAGCTTTGGAGATTGATCAGTCCTTTTCTCCTAATTTAGGATTTTTTGGTTAGCTCTTCTAGGAGAGTTTTTCTAAAAGCTGGAATGAGAGTCTTCTCAGCTTAATAGCTGATCAATTCTGCATCCTCATTCTGCATGAAATCTCCCTTGGTGGATCAGACAGTACCTGTAGACTCAAATTACAAACTTTTTACTTGTGTAGACAGAGGTTTTTGCACAAAAAAGCAAAAATCATGAGTTAAATTTGAGAATCTTGCTGACTTTATATGCAAGGTTTTCAGGTGTCTTTTTATTTTGTTTTGGTCTCATTTTTTAAAAGGGAGCTGAGTAGAGGGGAAATGAGAAAACAAGTTACAGAATACAGGTGCCATTGGAACCAGTTTAGTAGCTTAATTTGATTCAAGGAATAGAATTTAGCAGTATTTCATTCACTATTGCTTTGACTGGATTTAATATAGTTTTACTGGAAGGGAGGGAATGTTAAAGGTGGATGATGTATTCTGAAAGTGTAATAAAGTGTTAGCCCAGTAGTACTCCTTACATGAGAGTGACCTTTCCAAAACCAGCTAAAGTGATATCTGTTGAATAATGATGCAGTGAGCAACTCTTGCCTCTTGCTCTAGCATCCGTTAGATTAAATAATGTCTGCATCAGTCATTCTACACAGCACAAAATGTCATTTTAATAAAGCAGTGACATGGGATCAGTAGTGCCTGCTGTGAAAATTAACTTTATTTGTCTCAAGCTGCTTGCTGGATCTTAAGGAGAGGAGAAAGAAAGCAGAGAGTATTCAGAGTAATATAAAAAGTGAATAAAAGTGTGTTTCAGTAGTAGTACTGAAGCATACAGCATGAAGGAGTTTGCTGTCCTGAGACAATATTCTAATCTTCTGAGACAGGCTTAACTCTATCTAAATCAATCATTTACATGTTTGTTAGACACACATGCACACACATGAGCAGTCACACACAGATTTCCAAGAAGACATAAAGAGATGTGAAACTAGCTCAGGTAGAATCCAACAAAGAAATGTACCTATTGCCTTGATCATGGTGGAACTCAATTTTGCAGCATATTTTTAAGGACAATGTGAAGTAGTCTTCTAAGGAGAAGACATTCAGTGAAGTAGTATCTTCTATAGAGAGTGAGATATGGGACCTTCACCAAATGTATTCAGAATTTTAGAGAAAAAGTTCAAAAATCCTTTATGAATCCAAATTTAGATAGTGATAACTTCAAAATATGTCCCCTCTTTTTTCATTGTCACTTCAACCCACATCAACAACATTTTAACTTTTGAGCTGTTATACTAACTTATAAGAGCTGTGATGAGACCATTTATTCAAACTATATATAAAACTGAGAAACAGTTATAGCTGGTCAACAGAACAGGCATTATTCTGGCGCAGTATCACATGCTGAATCTAAATTCAGTTAAAGGGCACTTGCAAATCATGGGTATGCATATGGGTGAAATAGGTCTGAGTTTATAAATCAGCTGTTTGCACAAATGGTAAAAAGGTCTTTAACCATCCACTACATTGCCACCATTGCTGCAAAACAAATGAATTCTTGTGGTTTGTGTTTTCATAACTGTATTCCGCACCTCAGTATCTCACATAGCTGAAGCCAAGATTACCAGTAAGGTTAACTTCTCAGTTGGATGACTCAATGAGAAAAATGTGAGGAAGGAGAACTTAAAAACTCTCCAGTAGATACAGAAATATGGTAATTAAAAGAACATACACTTTCCCTAAATGGCTCCAAACCTAAATGGCAGGGTAAAAAGAACTGAAAACAGATATGAAGCTTAGTGAAAGGGAAATTCAAGAAAGAGAGGAATACTACAGGCATAGAGAAAAGAGCCTACAGGAGAAAGGAGTGATTTACTAGTATTAAAACATCATATATCCTATTTTTCATTCTTTTTTTACTGATTTTCAAACATATAAAATTGATTTCATTTTTATTGCTCCAGTAATATATCCTTAAATACTTAAACATAGCCTTAAATATACCTCTATATACTTAAATTTCAATAGTCTTCTCTCTTTTTTCTTACTGGCAACGAACATTGGTCAGTTTCTGATAGGACAATGTGTGTATTTTGACCCATAATATCTGTGAATGCTTCTTCATGTAATCTCTTTCTTACCAGTGCCCCTAACTTTCACTATCAATAGAGAAAATTAGTCTATTTCTTTGTAAATCATGCACACACACAAAACGCATTGGTGGTTTGTGTCCTCATGGATGTGAAATCTACAGCGATGTTAACAAATCTATTTTAGTTCTTTAATATTAGTAAATATTTCTGGCTGTAACTACAGACAGAAGTTCAGGTGCAGAATTTCAGGAAGCAACATCAAGAAGAGGTATATACATTCAGGCATCTGATAAATGGTACTAAGTAGTGAAAAGTTAAGAGATAACTTGTCCTCAGATTTAGTTATCTAAAATACCTTATCAGTATGAGGCTATGCTTTGTGTGTGTGTGTATATACACAGCATGTACATATACTCTATACAGGTATACGCGTTCGTATGTGTACAGTGACAGTTTGGGTAAGGAATAGAAAACATGGACATTGCTCTGAAACCAGTGGGGAACTGGGGATGCGAAAGTGCTGTTTCTGGGTGAAAACACTTTTGGATATTGCTTTCTCTAATGCATAGCATTCTGGTGCTGCATTTATCTAGGCATTGCATCCAAACCAGAAATGAGCTGCAGTAGAGCACAGTGTACCAGAGCTTTTTTGAACTTGGTATTTGTTGTGAGAATCTTAATGGGAGGTTTGGTTTTGTTGTTGGGATAATCTCTGTATGGATTTTCTCATCTCTTTGGAAGACTGGAAGTAGAATCAACATCTGAAAGCTACCTGAGCGAGCAGAGCAAGTAGTGTGCCCTCAGCTTTCAGAGTCAGCTTTTGTCTCCTCAGAAATTCAGTTCTAATTCCAGAAGAGGGTGCCTGAAAAGCTTCTTATGTTATTTCTGTGCTCATCATTGTCCTCAACATGTCAGTGGGATGAAAGCCACTATAGAAATGTAAGATCATTATTATCGTTCTTGTTTTCCTCAGTATAGAGTGAAATGGGGTCATGGAGAATGATACTAGCAAAAATGACTGGAGAAAGGCAAATAAAACACAGATGTATGACCACTAATGAAAAGTTTTAAGGATTAGTTTGGAAACAAGTTATCAAATATTTCCTTGCTGTGACTAAAATCACTGATGACTGCAGCCTAGTAATGGAGAAATGGCACCCTGGGTCATACAGGTGGGCCATACAACACTCACTGTTTTCTCTCACCTTCTTTGGCAACTCTATACTAAAACATATTTAAAACAGAAACTGACAGTAGTGCAAATGCTGATTTGCCCCCACCCTGCCCCCTTTTCATTGCTTTTCTGTGGCTGTGACTTCAGTGTGGTCCCCAGTGTCACATCTGCTTTCCGCTGCTGCCAGCACAGAGCCTGGTGAGGGGAGCTGGCAGACAGAGCTGTCGGTAGGGGCTGTGCCCTTGCCTTAGCCACTGGCTTGAGCCGTGACCTTGGAGCATCTGATCCATCTCTCTGTGCCGGTTTTCTTGGTTGCGAAAAAAAATCAGCAGAGTAATTCTGAATTACCTTACAAGGCAATTGGGGGACGGGGGGGTGTGTGTCTTAATGAATATTCGCAGAGCACTTTGAGACCCTTGAATGAAAGAAGGTATAAAAATGCAAGATGTTATTATTTATTTATGAAGGTCCTCTGGCTTTTGGCCAACAGCATGAATTGTTGACATTTAATTATTGAAACAGTATGCCTATCAGACCCCTTATGGTAGGAAGAGATAAATAATGCAGAAGACTTCAGAAAACCTGGTCAATACTCTCTCGAGATCTGAAGCAAATATACCAGACACCCAGCTTCATCCGAAAAAGAACTGAATAATTAAACCAAAGAATGAGATCAGTTGTTCGGAATGCTCCTTACAGTTCTTGCACAATGTTCTACAAATTATTTATTATTAGTCCATTACTTACAACCAGCTTTTTCTAAATAAATACATACAGCTTGCCTATAAGGGTCTCATGATTGTGTAAACATTTTAAGGACCAGTGAAAATGTATGAGCATTCGATGTTATTTGAGCAATTACAATGTTTCTTCCTGATATCTTGAAGCTTTAAGTTTTTTTTAAAAACTTTATCATAGAACCAATTAGTACTTTTAAATATGCAATCAATCATCTTGCTATGAAAAGAAGAAAGGGTTTAGATGCTCAGAGTGCTTTTGAAGAAGCTTCTTAAAATCATGTCTGTGGAGTCGCATTAATTATACAGTGTACTTTAGATGATGTTTTTCATCCAAGCATTGCAAAATTTTCACAACTGTTGAGGCTTAATATTACTGCAAGGCAAAGTACATAATTTACAGTTCTGATGGATAAAGTGAGACACCAGTGTATTACAATACAGGATCTTGGGCCCACTGCAAGAAAACAAGGAAACTCTGTTTCTCCTTTGCAGAGTGTACTTTCTCCTCTCCAAGCTCTAACTATAGAAAAGAAGTGACATTAACATTTACAGAGGGTACTAAATGAGAGAGATACTTCAGGAAGCCAGCAAACCAACATCTTTTACCCTATGTTCTCAGTTGCTTGATCATTTTATAATGCCTGGATTTTAATGGCATAAAGATTTATAAATAGGTGCAATTGGCCAGCTCTAGCAAGTCCCTGCGTATCCGATGCTATGCTGCAGGATGAATAAATTTGAAATTAGAACTCCTCCATCTCTGTAACAATGCAGTGATGCGTGGGCATGATGCTAAATGAAATCTCTGACTGAGCAATGAAATTTCAGCAGTGATATGAATGGACATTTTTTTCTTGCCAACTCTCTTGCAAGACATTAATTCAGGAATTTATCCATTGCAATATATCATAGAGATTTTGACTAACTTAGAGCTGTTCATTAAATTATTATATTCTGACTGTCATTTTGAGTAGAAACAGTATTTCTCTTGGTTTCTGCAACTGACCATACTGAAGGAGTAATTTTCTGTGCAGAATCATTCAAAGTGTAAATTGCTATCCATTGAGTAATTGGCATTGCCTCCCTAGAATTTCACCTCTTTGTGACTGTCTCTTGTTAAAGTACTGTGTCTGACCCTGCCTCAGTTATCAGTTATGACAAGCTCACAGCCTTAGGTAGTGTGACTCAGAAAAAGTTGGGGAAAGGGAGACCAGCCAATTTCTGTGATGGCTGTAGAAGAGGATTAGTAAATTTCACAGATGTGAACGATTCCTTCAAGCAATGTGGTTACTGAGCTAGGGAATGCTGAAGGAAGCTAATAAGTCAGGCTGAAACTCCTCTGGCTGGGGCAAACATTGCTGCTGGATGCCGCACCTCATCTGAGTCTGGGCTAAAAGGACAAAAACACATCTTGTCCATCACTTTTCTCTTGTTCTTTCTTGATCTTTAGCTGTTGTAGTTCAGAGTAGCCACTGTACATTGATGTTTGATATTTCCAGTATACTTGTAATGTTTTGGGAACAGGAGTGAAGGTTGATATTTCATCTGACACCACCAAAAACAAAATAAAAATAATAATCTGGGTGATTGTCCTCAAACTTTTGTTCTGAATTTACTCCAGCATAAGTTAAGGGGGTTTCCTTCACTTCATACTGTATTATACAAAGGCCAGAAATGAAGGAACAGATTTTTATGTGCTTACTGATGTGTTTGGCTCAACTCTTGCAATTAAGCTCTCAAAACATTTGCTGTGATATTTAAATGATAGGCATTTCACATGCTGCAAGTATATGGCATTTTGGAAGAGTCAAGTGACAGCACTGTTAACCATGGCTTTCATTTGATTATGTCACCAATAAGTGCTATCGTTAGTGTGAAGTTTGGGAATTAAATTTTCTATGCTGTAAACCCAGATATTGGAATATTGGAAACAGAAACCATACCCTAAAATACTTCCTGTGCTTAAAAATCCAGTGTGTTCTGGGATCCCTGACAGAATGCAAAAATATTCCCATGATTAACACCTTTCTCTATCAATTCTGCTTAATTGCCTTAAAGACAATCTGAGAAGAGGGGAAAAAGAGGGGGAGTGTGTGTTAAAAAATGAATATGAAGATCCAGAGTCAATCTGTGGCTCAGTTGTTGACTGAGGTTAGTGATGATACATCAGTCAGATTCTTTTCCTTTGTCTCGCTTTATTCATTGAGAGAGAGCAATGAGAATCTCTGGTCTTGTCTAGTTAGTAGACTGTCTGAAGCAGGCAGCCTGTGACTATATAGTGCTTAGCACAATGGTTCCCAGAGCTTGAATAATATTGTGAGTTTAACACAAACTTCAGGAGTACTGTAATATGAGGCACGGCAAAGTAGGCAGAAAAGGACTGGGATATTAAAACTCCTGCAGGTTTTGAGAGCCAAGGTCTTCTATTAATTTCTTCCTGTCATTAACTTTCCTTGTCTTTCCAATATTTTCTGTAGGATGTGAAGTCATATCTGATATTGATTGCTGTGTAGTCTGAAGCTCAGATAAGTGTCAGCTTGCATTAAGCTGTAGTTAGACCTCTCCTCTCCCCCCCCCCCCCCCCCCCC
>JAOEHY010025145.1:0-26467 GCA_025447955.1 Psilopsiagon aurifrons | reverse complement strand
TCCAGGAGCAGAGGGAAGAAAAAGGGGAAAGTGAGTGAACAAACTGCGTGGCTGATTTATGGCTTAAACCACGACACATATTTCTTTTATCATTTGGAACTCAACTGAAAACTTCCAAAGCAGAAATTTTTTTCCAATATGTTTCACTCTTTATTAAGCATCTCCAGCTAAAGATAATACAGCAGGTTTTTTAATGGTTGCTGTGTTTACATGGTCATATTAAACCACAGTGGTCTAGAGTGTAAGGTTTTCCTGCATGTTTGGTTTTTGTTGGTGTTAAGGAAAAGAGCACCAGGATAGAATCTGCATATTTTCTGTGGATGCAGAACTGAAAGTGCCTTTGCACCTAGTAACCCAGGTCACCATATTGAACAAGCAAAGGTGTGCTATTCAGCTCTCATTTCACCCTCATTTGATGCTAATAATATTCTCAGTAAGGACATATGTGGTAGTGGTGTATTTCTTTAAACCACATACAGAATTTGTTTTATGTGTGGTTATGGTAAGAATAATAACTATTTAAAATGGCATCTTGTAATTCAATAAGTCTTTGCATAGGAAGCATTCTGACCTCATACTGACTTATTTTCTCATCACTATAAACTGATACTACCATTGCTTTTTTTGTACTTCTGTTAGCTCTGAAAGGACAGCCTAGCAATGGGAAAGCAAACCATACTCTAGCTAAGATATACCGATAAAATCCTTAGACTTTACCTCCAGCTGCACACTGTTCAGTGTTGGAGCTAAAAGTGTACACTAGAAAAGACAAGCTGTTTTTTAGCGTCCTGGCTAAGCTTCCAGAACAGGAATACTGGTGGAAAATGCAGGATTTAGGAATCTCTTGTTAATGATTTTGAAATTTCTTACTTTTTTTTCATTGAGCACATTTGATCTTAGACTTGCTAAGAAATTTTCTTTCAATAGAAATGTACCAATAATTCTTGCAGAGTATCAGGACACATACAGGTATAGTATATACCTATTTTTAGTATTCCTGATATTTTGTCTTCCAAATGAAGACACAGAACACTGAAAGTAAGTCTCAGGAAGTCAATGCCTCAAATTAAGCCTATATATATACAATAAATGACTGGACTATTTAGATGTCCTTGCACCTCTTGACCTTATACGTATTTTTGCTTCCTTATGAGCAAAAGGGACAATCAAACTTCTTATGAATAAGGAAGCTGCATATAATAGGCAGCTTTAAACTTCATCCCACTTCAGACATGTTAGAAGTTTATATAAGATGACAAATGTTGCAAGAAACAGGAAAAACTCCATAAAAAAAATCAATTTTAAGTGCAACAACTGTATATGCTGGTTTTGTGAATGGAATTGGACTGATTTTTAACATTACCTTTATAAATGATACTCTAGATTATGAAAGCATACACTCTTACTATCCTGATTTTATTAAAATTTACTGCAATTTTTATTCATTTTACTATCACAACTCCACCTCTAGACATATAAAAAATGAAAACTGACAAAATAATAAAGGGGTAAACATTAGTGTGTGTTGATACTGAATTTATTAAGATATAGTGAATGCTTTCCTCACTCCTATCCTGTTGCAAAGTCCCACAGTAATGTTTGCACTTGATAGCAACTAGAGCCAAGTGAATTTTGCAAAGATTTTTCCATATGCATCATCAGTCCACATGATTCAGTGAATCATTTTCTGTTATGAACATGCCCCTTTTCTGACTGTTTCCCAAGAAACTCGGAAAGACTGTGTTTTACTAAGATAATGGGACACAAAATGAAATGTCATCACTGCTGTTGCATCTCTCCAGAAAGGAGGTTTTAAGTTGACATATAACATAACCACAAATTCACATGCTCATTTACACCTTCAAATAAAAATCAGACCAAAGGATATGGTTTGTCTGAAAGTTTTCACTGCAAGGTAGGCTTTGTTTCAGCAAAGCTATGAGACTTAAAAGTAGTCACCTATATGCAGCTGAAAGACATTTTGTCTTTTCATAGCTCAGCCAACTCAAACTCCTTCTTTGGGGTAGTGCAAGTCCAGAAAGACCTCAAAAATTATTTTGGTGTTTTCTGCCCTTTCTTTTCTTTTCCATGAAAGGTACAGAATCATTTGCACCATGTGTTTGCAGAAAACATTTAGTTCTGCATTTCTAAAATTTGTATTCTACTAGCCAGTAATGAGATAGGAGTTTCAACAAAGATCTTCAGTTTAATAGGCAGCATATTAAATATCACTTGATGAAATGAGTATACAGAAATTCTAGATTAAAGCAAATGTTTTGTCAATATCTTTCCAAACTTCATAAAAAATCTACAGGAGAAGTCTTCTGAGGGCTTACAGCCTGGCATAATGTCCTGCTGCATGTGACTTTCTTAGAGTTAGAAGTCCCCCAGCAAAAAGTAAGTTAAAAAGAGTTAATGATACATTCAAAACTTTAGATATTTTCAGTCTGAAATTGCCTCAGTTTCATCAGAGTGGTATTCTTACTGCACTAGACATGCTAGCATGTGCATACATAGAGCATACATGTTGCGTATGCATACACAGGGCATACATAGAGCCCTATGTGTCCCTGTTCCAAGTCTGCTACTGCACCACTTTGACAGTATACTGCCAAACAACATGACTTCTGAGCTTTCTGTTAGATTTACATTTTAAATATCCCCTACTATTAATGTAGGGAAAAAAAATCCTGTGTACAAAATAAGATCAGAAAGTAACATCCTTCAGAATATTTCGTGGATCCTTTAAGAAAACAAACTTTTCTATTCTTTCTGCAAGTTTTCTGCAAGCAAACAATAACAGTATTCATCACATTTTCTTTCTCTTCAAATTTTAAAAAAACCTGTATCTAAAAAAACATGGGAAAAATCTCCCTGTAAAAATGCATAAGCAGGACTCTTGTAGAAATTGCAAGTACTTTCTAAACTAAACCTAGTAGTTTTGCAGAGCTGTAGAGCTCTCATGGTTGCTGTACTCAGATTCCAAACTCAGTTGCAGTCAAATATACTTTCCACACACCTCATGTGTCTCACTACAAAACAAAGTCATCAGCTTCCAGCACAGAGCTCTCTCAACAGAAAATAGTCTGTAGATGTGATGGAGTTTTTGCCATGTTACTGTAACTTTTAGAAACTCGTCTGTCAGGAATTGTGCTGTCAAAAAAAAAGAAAACTTAAAAAAAAAACCCCAAACCAAAGATGTAAGGAGCTTTCAATTTGTGAATTTCTAACTGGCATAATCATTTTCTAAAAAAAATAAGAAAAAAGGTAAAGAGAGGCCAAATAGCCTCCTTAATATGGTATAGCAAGAACATAGATCCTGCCATATGAGCCTCACTGGGGAAATTTAAAGAAGGAGTGTTCTAGCAATGTAACGTGATTTGGCAAAAGCAGAATTTGAGTGTGGTTGTGAGGTCCCCATAAGCAACATATGCTTTCACTAAACTGCAGTATTCCTTCCTTTCATAGCTGAAGCCTTTAAACTATTACTTTATACTTTTTTAAAATTATGTCGTACTAAGCCAAGCCAAAGTTGTTAGTTCTTGATAAAACCATCATATTATGAAATTACAGCTCATCCAGAGGAAGAGAGAAAAAGTGGATCTTTAATTCTGACTTTGTTTAAGAAAAAAAAAAAAATAACCTAAAAAAAGAAGAAGGAAGGAGAGAGAAGGAGGGGGAAAGAATGAAGGAGGAGAGGGAGGGAGACGTCTGCTTATGATTAGGAGATGAACTTTGAACTTTCTCTATTCTTATAGCCAGGGATTTCTGGTTTTTTTATGTACCTTACCAGAGTGAAAATTTGAACTATACACTGAGCACAGAAAACTTTTACTTACATGGTTATGGAAAATTATACATTAAAATAGAAAAAAAAATCCTTCCAGACACAACTGGAGAAACATATTAAAAAGCAAAGCCTCCAATCTGGAATTTGGAAACAAAGAACACTCTTTAATTTCTTTTGCTTCCCACTTGCTAATGGGATGATAGTGCTGCCTAGGAAAGTTTAAACATGCCCTCAAATTGTTCTGCATACTTTTACTTCCTGTTTTCTTTGTCATGTCAAAGCTGACAAGCTCTCCTTTTCAAATCAGATTAATTTAACAATCTTACTAATATCACGCATATTTTTCTTGTATTATTATTATTAATATCACTCCAGAAGCATGCCAGGACAGGAAAGACAGCTCTAGCACATGAGATCCCAGTGTTACCACAAGACTGAGAAAACAAGAATGCTCATTCCTTTCGGGGATTGCTTGCCTATGGAAGACATGCAGGACTCAAGGAGAAAGATTAGGGGTTTATCATGGTTATTACCTTATTTTCAAATGGTATTTCAGAAATCTGTGTTAACCAGGTTTGTGCTCCCATGCAAAACCAAAGCCCTGGTGTGAGGGTATGGGCCAGGGCTGACAAATGTGTACTCCACCCTGGTACAAGAACCCCACTGGCAAGCAACTTTTTGCCATGAAACCCATTCTGGCATTGGAAGGATAGCTTCGCACTCCTCCCCCTCTGTTCTTGGTGTGATGCATACAGATGCCCAACAAAAAGTTGTTACATCCAGCAGGTACAAGACCAGTGAGAGAAGGTATATTGTTGAAAAACATGGGAAAGGGTATTCCCTGCAAAGTAAACAGAATTACTGGTTACAACTTCACACTGGCAAGAGACAACTAGCTTTTATGTCATTTAGATCAAATGTCAAACATTGGTGAACATGACTGAACATACTGAAAACAGTAATGTGGTTTTTTTTCTTGATTTGTGTTTCAGTTTTCCAGTATAGGCAATGAGACATTGTCTGCGGGAAAAAAAAAAAAAACAAACCAACAATCAAATCTTTTTAAACTGAGCATTTCTAATAGGTTCTTCTTGCATAAAGTTGTCACTACATTCTCCAGTGCACTCCCAGTTCGTATCTTGGTGATCATTTAGAAACATCACTATGAAAGACATCACATGCAAGCCTCATGAAGTTCAACAAGGCCAAGTGCAAGGTCCTGCACGTACATCAGGACAATCACCAGTAGCACCAGATATTGAGAAATGAATGAATTGGGGGCAGCCCTGTGTAGAAGGGCTTGGAGATACCGGTAGATAAAAACTTAGATATGATCTGTAATGTGTGCTTGTAGCCCAGAAAATGGCTTGCAACTCTTATCCTGGGCTGCATAAAAAGAAGCATGGCTAGCAGGTTGAGGTAGGTGATTCTTCTCCTGCATTCCTCTCCTGTGAGGAAAGGCAAAGAGTGGGGTTGTTCAGTCTGCAGGAGAGAAGGCTTCAAGGGACCTTTCTGCAGACTTCCAATCTGTAAAGGGGGCTTATGAGTAAGACAGAGGGGTTTTTTTTGCCAAGACCTGTAAGGACGGGACAACAGGCAAGGTTTATAAACTGTATGGGATTGGATTTAGATTAGACATGGAGAACAAGTTGTTTAAGCTAAGGGTAGTGAGACACAACACAGATTGCCCAGAAAAGCTGTGGATGCTTCATCCATGGAAGTGCTTCAGGCAAGGATGGACTGGGCTTTGAGCAACCTGGTCTAGCTGAAGATGTCCCTTCCCACATCAAGGAGGGGTTGGACTAGATATTTTTAAGGTCCCTACCAACCTAATCCATCCTATGATTCCGAAGACCAGGAAACTGAAGGTGACAATGTCCAAGCCTTTAAAACCTGATGCTTTAAGCATCCTCTGAACAAGATGCCCAACAGAAACAGAAAATAAATGGCATGAAGGGCAGCTCGATTTGCCTTTTGACTAAGAGACCATGACAGAAAAATGAACAAGTGTATGTGGATCTGTACTTTTACAATTGTTCATGCAGGAATATAAAACTACCTATCAGAATCATTCTAAACACTGACAAATTGCAAACTTTCTACTAGGCCCAGGCTGACCTATTCTTCATAATAAGCAAAACCTAAGCATCCCAAACTCTGAGGATGTTCAGATCTGATTTTAAAGCCAACAGTTTGAATTCTTTGTCATTTATGATGCAAGTACCTAACCTATGGTCTCCAGACAAAATTATCATGTCAAACCAAAATTTGTTAGACAGGTACCATCAAACTCTCAATAATTTGCAAATAAAAAGCAATCCACTAGTTAAATCCCAGAAATTTCCTAAAATCTTTGGGAGTAGAGAAACGTAATTCTTTACCAACCTTTAGGGCATGATACATAACTCTTCAATTTCTGCTGTGTCTAATCCCCCAGTAAATAGACATT
This sequence comes from Psilopsiagon aurifrons, assembly GCA_025447955.1. NCBI lineage: Eukaryota > Metazoa > Chordata > Aves > Psittaciformes > Psittacidae > Psilopsiagon > Psilopsiagon aurifrons. The sequence goes on along the minus strand of JAOEHY010025145.1, from coordinate 20,228 downwards.
TTGCATGGTACCCTGGAGGTCAAAAGAGACAGACGATATCTTATTTAAGTCCCAGTATTCAAAAAATATATCCTCAAAACCTATATCTTTGTATTTCTAAGCTTCTATTACAAAATCAGTTTCTAGATATAGCAGACCTATTAATATAGCTAATATGCCTTTCAGTCCTCTTTAGCTTAACCAGCGGAAGAAGGACATTCCTAATGCTTTTGCAAGCATCTTTTCTTTCTTCAGATCTTACTACATATCCCACCTATTGATTTGAGATGTTGCAAGATGGTCAGAATAAGTAATACAAATGAAAATCAGAATTTTCTCTTTAGTTTCCTCAATAACTAAATGCAGGTAAAAAGTTGAAAGAAAACACAGTGATGGCTCTTGAATCTGCTTCATTGCTGAAATTGTTTGGGAGAAGTTTTTTGTGTGAAAAATACAGGTCCTGTAACACTGCCAAACTCATAACTTGGGATGATCCACAGTAAGCACTAGATTTGTACATTGAAAACACAATAAGGAGAATTTTGCGTATTTTTTTGTTTGTTTCTTTCAATGTTCCTAAATAATTTTTCTTGATGTAATACTCATTTTCTTTTCCTTGTAGCACATTTCTTATTACAAACTCTGCATGGAAAATTACCAAGCTCTATTTACATTTGCTTACTTCATTATCAATCAAGAACAATGTGGAAATTGAATGCTAATTAACTGGTCTAGTGTGACAGCCTAGAACTGATATTTTTATGAACAAAGAACTAGCAGTAGTTTTAACACAGGATGCTGTGTGACCTTGGGCAAAATGTAATCCCAGCTAAGTTACTTTCTCCATCTATAAAATGGATTAATTCTATTGGTACTGTGAAGTTTGATTCAAATTGGTACTGTGAAGTTTGATTCAATTACTCTAAAGCATTTCCTGATTTTTAAGCCTAAAATTTTGGAGGAACATTGCAAATAACTACTTCTGCAAAGGCAAAGGAAAAAAAAATCATAATAGAACAAAGTGGTTTCTTTGATACTTAGTGATATACAGAAAAAACATTTGCTATTATTTTTTGAAAGATATGTAGAAGCCATATTCATCTGCATTTGTCAAACACATTGCCATTAATTTACAGGGTTTTCAAGTTTATTCAAGAATTCTAGCAGTATTCATTACAGTTCTTGAAATAAAATTAAAAGGGTGTGTCTTTCTTATTAGCCAGGCATAATTTAACAATTTGCTGTAGGGTATTTTTATTACTCCTTCTTAATTGCTAAGACTACTAGCTAATTTCATCTACTTTTCATATTTTTGCTTCTGGAAGATCTTTTACTATATAAAAGAGTAGTTTTACTGGGGTTTGTTTTTTACCATTCAGCAGGAAGCCAAATCGAAGTAGTTGGAAAAAGTTTTGTGTGGAATTTTGACAGTGAAAAAGAGAAATGAATGAAGTGTCTTCCTGGATAATACCAAAAAAATTTTGTTCCATGTTGGCAAAAAATGCCCAACAAACTAATTCTTTATTCTGTAATTGCATTGCATGACAACTTTTTAATCTGAAATAACAGTGACAAGATTTTGCTGTATTTTGTTGTGTACTTACAAGATTGCATGTAACAAAAGATCCCTCCAAAATTAATCACTGTGTAATTTAAACTATTTAGCTTTTTGTTGTTGTCTTCCTGGTTTCAGCTGTAATGGTTAATTTTCTCCCTAGTAGCTGGTGCTATGCTGGGTTTCAGCTTTAGTCCGAGAACAATGTTGAAAACACAGCTATGTTTTAGTTGCTGCTCAGTAGTGCTTACTCTGATCAATGACTCTCATGCTTTGCCAGTGAAGAGGGGCACAAGAAGCTGGGAGGGAGCAGAGACAGGACACCTGACCCAAACTAGCCAGAAGAGTATTCCATACCACAGCACATCATGCTCAGCATATAAACTGGGGAGAGTCACCTAGAGGAGAGAGATCACTGCTGGGGTCTGACTAGGTATTGGTCAGTGAGTGGTGAGCAAGTATATTGTGCATCACTTGTGTTTTATGAGCTTTTCTTTTTTAGTTGTTTCCTATTATTATCACTATATTATCACTTTTCATTGTATTTTAGTTTATGTTAGCTATTAAACTGTTCATATCTCAACCGAAGAGTTTTACATTCTTTCAATTCTTCTCCCCATCCTGCCCTGAGGAGGAAAGGTGGAGAAGGTGAGTGAATAACTGTGGGGTTCTGAGTTACCAGCTGTATTAAAACCATGATATTTGTTCATATTATAACAGACCCACAAAGCATAAGAAAAGAAAACTTGTAAAGACATTCCTTGGCTGATAAAGAATTTCATACTGGTAGTACGTTTTTCTAGTATTCATGTTCGGTGACATACTTGATACTTTTTGTTCATATATTTTCAGTGTGCTGCAATAAAAGAGTAAGGCAATAATAGAGTAGAATCTATACTTAGCTTTTTGCGATGCATAAAAAATGAGAAAGCATCTTAAAAAATGTTGTGGGGGGTTAGGGTTTTCAGGATTCCTCCTTTTCAGTTGTGTTCTGCAATCCAGAGAAATTGTAAATGTGATTTCTATCACTGCAAATTTTATGACATCAGAAATCCAGGCTTTGCATTTTGTGCTTTGCATATTTCTTCTATCTTTGGTAGGGACTACCAGATCAAGCTGAGTTGGCAAAATGGTAATGCAAGAAGCAGTACAGAATCCATTTCCTATTTCCAAGCTCTGCTGCTTGTCTGCAGTAGGATTTGAGGTGCTGGATTAAAGACAGGAGTACTCAAACATCCTGGCACATCCAAAAGGGACATCAATCCCTATCAGTGTTTGCATAAATGTTGTTTTCAGTCATGTTCCAATTGTTTTACTGGTTCTACCAAAACCGAAGCTTGAGCTGGTAAGCAAAGCAGGGAAATGGGGTTCCCAAACCCAGACATTTAAATTAAGATGCTATGTTTTGTATTCTTTCTTTTTGCCTTTTTTTTTAACTCTATCCACTCTTTAATGGAAAAGGGATCATGTGCACCCAGTTAATATTACTGCTGAGCGTTAAGTATGGCAATGAGAAAAGGAAACCCAATCTGGAACCAGAAACCACTCACAGGCACAATGAAAGGTTAAATAGCAGGACAAAGGCAACAGAATGACACTGAAGTCAGCTGGTGACTTATTTCTTTCCCTCTCTCTACCCCACCCCCCAACTTTTTTTGAACTGGTTTGTCCAAGCTACAGGTATCTAATCTTAGCTCCTGTACCTCATTCCAACAAAACAAATCAAGCATGGATCACAGCCCTCCCTCCCACTGAACACATACATTCACTTGCCAGTAGGTCTGAGGCTTCTGTTCAGATCCAGTGCTTTGTCTTTCTCCTTCTAATGCCTAGTAAAATACATTTGGTAGCATTTAATGAAGGTTCCCATTCAGATTATATGGTCCCAATGCTAAGAACAAGGCTTCAACTGCTCCCAGTAGAACGTTTAAAGTCACAAATATCAAATTGGGAACATAATCATTTAGTTAGATTTAATACAGAGATTTATTTAAATTAAATAATTATCAAGTGATTATTAAACCTTACCTAAAGATTAACAAGCATTATTAATTTCGTAGTTGTTAACCCTCTACAATTTTGTCCTCTGTAATCAGTTGGTATTTACCCACTAGTCTTACAGAGTGCTGTGGTAGCTTTGAACATTACTCAAATGTTTTATCCTCATTAGGGATATTTTAATAGTCTTTAGCTATTTGTATTATGAGAAATACACATCTTAATTAATTAACATTTCATGTGCTTTTGAGAACTAAAATTCAAAATACTACTAACAGCCATATTACAGTGTGAATTTAAACAACAAGAGGCATATTAGGCCTAATATATTAGTTAAAATATATGTTTTGCACAGAATAATACAAATGTATATTCTTGTTTTGATTTTTTTTTTAATGTGAGAAAACTTTTAAGAAGCAGAAGCTCACACTCAGCTGACATAAAATAGTGAAGCAGCTGATACTGAACAATCAATACCTGGTGTTCCAAAACTTAATGATGTGGACCCACTTCTGCAGAGCACATGTGTAGGGTGCTACAAGCATCAGTGTAAGTGCAGTATAAATTGTGATGAATAGAGCAGGAAGCAAGGCAATATGATCCCATATTCATTAAAGCACTGTGGTGTAGTCACTCAGTGACTGTTCTCTGACAAGAGAAGCAATGCTGAAACAAGGGTCACTGAGGACTTAGTTCACAAGCTGATGATTTCACATGAGCTCCTCTCTACCAGGTCAATTTGCTGCCTAGCCATGCCATACCCCATCTTTCTTCTGTTTTCTTTTAACAGGGCAAGACATAGTAAAAACTCCTTCTCAATCCAGAGTGTCTATTGCTTCATTACACTGTTGCCCACATAAAGGATTTTTTAGATTTGTATTGGACACAACCATTTTCAACTCCTGTAATCTAGATGTACAGAATCATAGAATAGTTCTGATTGGAAAAGGACCTTAAGATCATCAAGTTCCAAATGTATGATTCAAAGAGATGCAGTTTAGAGTTGTCTGGCTGTTTTGGTTTTTGTTTTTTGTTTGGTTTTTTTTTTTTCTCTCTTCCTTTTCTTTCTGTCTTTTTATCTGCTTACATACAAGAAATCTGAAGAACTTTTTACAAGGGCATGTAGTGATACAACAAGGGGCAAGGGTTTTGAACTGAAAGAAATTAGATTTACATTAGATATTAGGAAGAAGTTCTTGACCTGGAAGGTGATGAGGCACTGGAATAGGTTGCCCAGAGAAGTTGTGGGTGCTCCATCCCTGTCACTGTTCAAGGACATGTTGGATAGGGCTTCAAGCAGCCTCATCTAGGGAAGGGCATTCCTGCTCATGACAAGGGGGTTAAAGCCAGATGGTCTTTTAGGTCCTTCCCAACCCAAACCGTTCTACAATGCTATGATTATGATATATAGTATGCTGTCCTGTACCATACTAGTCCTTCTAACTTGACTAGGCTGCAAAACTAGTGTAGAGCATAGAAAGGGAAAGAAAGCAAGCAAGAGCACAAGGTCTCACTAAGAAGAGTCTGGTAGCAAAGAGTGAGACATGTAAAGTCACTGCTTCTGACCGCAAATCACTGATAGCAAAACACTTCTATCACAGGGTTAATCATGTTTCTGTCCTTCATATAGTATACACATACATCTATAAAACAGGGTTCTTCATGGTGCAACTCTAGCAGTAGTTGTCCAGGGGAAGAGCTAGAATATCATTTGAATTCAAATGGTTTATTCTGGATCTTTTCCTACATACATGGAGATAATATTAATCCTTGCCAAAGATACAGTGATGGTCCAGGTATGCTTCATCTCTGATACAATGGTAGAAGTCCAGTTGTTCCTAGCAGACACACTTTAGATTTCCTAAAGAATGACCCTTTCATCAGACAATCACCTTGAACTTCTTCAGACTCATCCACAGCTCCATCACAGCTGTTGGCTCAACAATGTGGAAAGAATTTCTTGTGATGTTAGATTCACAAGAACATGTCAACATTTTTCCTGGGACTTCTAAACCTTATTTGCAACATAGAGTTTGATTCATCTCCTGAGATGAACATTCACAGTACACTGCAACATCTAGAGCTTCAGGTGCTGACAGTAGCATAGTCCTTCCTGTTTCTTCTCTGGACACCCTTGCAGAAATTCTTTATCCTTCTGACAGCTTTGGGGCTGAATATAGGGATAGTTAAGTGAAATTTTAGCCTGTGGTATATATAAGGTGAGCTAGGTTCATCTAAATATTTATTCCTGGCCTATTAAATAAGTCTCAGGAAAACAAATTTCATAAGCATACCCTCAGGGATATGGTTTCCCCCCTTTTATTGCTCACTTGGTGGTATTTCTGTGTGCTGCTAAACTACAGGTATGTCAGATTGATGAAAGACTGCAGAGCCTCTGTCCCTTGCTCACCCCTCCATGGTCTGATGCAGTCATGTGGCATCAGTTCAAGCAAGAACATTTCCATCCTGTCTTTGCTATCTGCTGTTGAAAAATGGTTCCCTACATAAGTAGTAGGAATGTGTCTGCAAGCAAACTGTCCCTGCCCAACCACTTTGTACAAACTAATAAAATTACATCACTGGGCAATGACAAACCCAGCCCTCACAGAGACCACATTAAACCCTGAAGCAGCCCATCTCTCACAGCTTCCTTAGACTATGGGTAGTGACAGTTTGGAAGATTTAGAGGGTGGAAAATGCCTCTGCTTTTACTTGGCACTGAAAAAAATGAGACCAATTATATTAAAAAAAAAAAAAAATAATTCAGTAACAAATGAAAGCTATATTTTCTCATTTGTAAAGACTTTCCATGTGAATTAAGTGACTGATTAACAGGCATCATTAAATTACTGTATTTAAAATGGTGTAATGTACTCAAGTGTTGGCTTGCTCTCCTCCCAGGACCAAGGGTATGAAACAGACTTGCAACTCTATAAAGATGCTTCTAAAAATGAAAGTCACAAAAAAACATATGGCTGTTTCCTCTGTGAGTAAGCTAGTGTGTCTCTAGTGGCTTCAGTAGAGCAGGAATGACTTATACCAGCTGCGGATTTGGCCAATGGTATCTATATTTACCAAAAGAATCTTCCCTTGCCTGCCTCCATATATGCAAAGATATTCAGCCTGTAAGAAAAGGATGGTAAAACATAAAAAGACTACTAAACATGAAAAGAAGTACTTGTGGTAGTTACTCCAGGAGCCTATTTTAAGATCACACATCAACAAAATCAGCTCCCTGCAAGTGATTATGAAAACTTACTTGTGTCTTCCTGAAAGGTTAAGGCAACAAGGCCCAATAAGGAAGAGTCCCTGGCTCAAACATTCACCTAACCTGAGTGCAAGTGGAACTGGCCAAAGAAAAGTGATGCTTTTGAAAGAAGTCTCTCACACTTGGAAACTTTGTCTCTTAATAGTCTGAAAACCTGAAATCTGTCATTGCACAATATGTTGATTTTCAACACATTAAAAATCCTCAAAACCTATCAAATAACTTGCAGTGTATCTCAGAGGTCATTGTGAGGTTAGCACATAAAACAGACCACCTACATAGGGCAACTGCCATGCGTCAAGACAATTTACTTTGTCAAAGAAGGACAAAGGAACAGTTTTAATGAGGTGTTTTTCAGTTGTCTTTTGTTTCATATTTTACACAGGAAAAGGGAAAATATTTCTTCAGTTCGGGGCATCTGAATCATATTTCCAATGGGACAGCCACTTTTAGGACAGTGAGTTCTGAGGTATAAATAACCTTCAGCGAATAGAAACATAGTCATTTAGTTTTTGTGGAAACAGCTCTCAAAAGTTGCGTTCAAGTTCTGTTTCAGCTAAATGTTACATCTACATTTAAATTAAAAGTATTTTGGCATACAAGAGCTTAGAAAAGCTGATTGGACAATATGGAACATCTCATATTGATGAGAAACTCAGCTGTATCAACAATGTAAATTTATTCCAGGTTTCTGCATGCAGTCAGCATCTATGGTTTATAAATTCCACAAGACTCTTAGTGCTGTGAAAATTCAGTCCACCAGTTAAGCACCAGCCATTAAAAAGGGAAGATGCGGAAGAGGAGAAAAAAAATCTTCAGAGCTGAGGACACATATTAATCCTTATCTCAGAAGACATCTTAAATTGACAGAGTAGCATGCTTATCATGTTTTTGCTTCAAATCTGGTACTAAGCAAGCATAATAAAAATGTAATTTATTTTTTTAAATTTTCACTAAGGTTAATCTGAGTATTATAGCCAGGAAAATATAAAATAGCACATTTACTATGGTTCAGTTCTGCGCTTTTTTAACGGCCTGTTTGATGGGAGCAGAGCTTGAGTACTTGTAGGATAATATTCCTAAGTATTTTATTGCATGGCTGTTCTGTGATGGTTGATGAAGTTGTTGCTTGCTTTATAAGGAGAGAAGTAAACAACAATGCTATGAAAAAAAATAAAAAATAATTAAAAAACCAACACCTTAGATTGATTCTCACTAGTTCTCTAGACTAAAATAATTTTTCTGGATACTGAGATTTTGAAGGATTTCCCAAGGTTTTTTACTCAGAAACAACACAAGCTAGATCAGCTTTACATAAAGAAAGCCTAACCATTAAATGCTGGGAATGAGTATTTAACACACACTCAAACATAAAAGAGTTTCAGTGTCAAGACTGGCTCTTCATTTGTGTCAGAAGGGATCTTTAACAAAAGAGCAGTCAAGCTAGCTATTTGAAGTCCAAGGCAAATTCAATCTTACTTGTGTTTAGAAAAGCCATACATACCACACAAACATCAGCTTTCATTACCTGCACATTTTAACTTTTCAACAGACTTCCAGGCCTCTGCAGAAAAGCAGCTATATGAAAGTAATGAAATATTTCTTCTGTCATTATGTTTCTTGCATGGGAAATGTTAGCCCAAGAACTTTGTCCTCATAAGCGTGTGTATACTAAGCAGCGGACTTGCTTCTCCACATGGCAACTATGTCAATGGGACTAATAAAAATATGAAAAAAAATCATTAAAGAAACTCTTCAGGACTCAGATCCTGAACTGTTCTGAAAATAGAAGAACAATTTTTATATATTCAAACATAAACAATATAAATTAAATATACTCTTCCTCCTTTCTCTCTTTGTAAAAAATCACTCCAGAGTTTTAATCACTGACACTTGGACAGCACTCAAGAGTTTGGACTGATTTTGCCTCCACTATTAATGTTCCACAGTAATGCTGGTGTCTCATGCTCTGTCATGTTTCTGTGTTTAATGAAAGACATTATGATCAGCATCATCTTCCAGTAGAGAATGAAACACATCATCCTTCCCTGCTTCTGTGTGTTCAGAGAATGATACAGAGTCATCATGCAAATAATAGAATAATACACTAATGATCTGAGTCTAGTCTACACAGTGTGTGCTATAAAGACAAAGCATCTTGTTGAAAAGCAAGGGTTATCCACCCAAGTTAAACAGGTGGCAGAGAAAACATGGGGACGGAATTGATTTTTAATAGCTTCTGTTTCTTCAAACAGTTTCTTCAGTCTTGAAACAATGCGGCTAACCTTGTCCATACAAACAGCATTGTGAGAAAACCATTCCTGCTGTCTCAGAGTCGGTGACTTGAAGTGGACAATGCCGTAAATCCAACTAAAAGACACTTTTTGAATTTGTTTTACACTAAAACCTGCTATATTTCTGAGCAATTGACTATATAGTGCAGATCACAAGTGACAAATGTGCATCATGACCCCAGAAAATTAAGATTTTTTGGCATTATTTCAAATCAACTAGAAAATTCACAGGGCTTAAGTCTATCTCCTTTTTAAGTTGCTGGAGCAGTTCTTCTTAAAGCGTCACTAGGTTTTTAACTCCGAAATTATGGTTATCTTGTATAATAAACATGCAGAATTTAAGGATTTGTCAGTTAAGAGTGTGGTTTATGATGAGTAAATGAACACACTTGATTAAATTTAATTGTGGTTTAAAGTTTTCCACATATAAAATTTTTCTCTCATAGCTACTGCTGTGATTTGAGTTAGGAAGTAAAAAAAAGATACATCAAGACAAGGTTTGAGATTATTCAGAGGCTGATAAAGGAAAAATATGAAACTCAAGGAATAAGAGGCTAGAATATTCCAACAATCATAGCAGTTAAAATTGCTCCTCTATTTCTATCCCAGTTTTTCCTATAATTTTAAAATTCAGCTTCAGTAGTAGGGAATTTGTCTCACACAATGATCACACTCAAAAAAATTGTGATCCCATCTCTCAGTAGAAAGGGAGGCTTTATCAAATATTTCCAGAAAAAAAGCCTTAAAATGTATGTTTCCTTAAAGTTGTGAAATTAATAGTATGTTTCAGTTGTCATCTATTCATAGGCATATTTAGTATGACATTTTTATGCTCACTTCCTATAGATTGAAAGGTTTTGCCACAAGCTTTTACTTAGAAGATGTTACAACATTATTTTTGCATCAGAACACCAAAGGAGTTTTTAAATACAAGCATATGATTTAAACTATTAAAGAACTTAGGGAACTACTCATTCATCTCAAAATTAGTCTGATTTAAGTTATACTGCAGTTTCAGATAAGGCTAGATGGGACAACAGCACCTGCATCCTAATCAGACCTAAAACTTACAATGTCAGTAGCCACAGAAGGCCTTTCAAAATAATAAATGTTAGAAATATTCCATTTATATAGTCATCCTTCCCTTTAGTTCTTTAAAACTGAAAAAATATATTCTTGAGCTCACCTCAGAGCTCAGTTTGATGATAGTAGATTCATTAAAAAGATTATGAAGAACATGCACAGACATGTGACAAGTGAAAAACCAGTTTCATTGCAAAGCCTGACATGAGCAAGAATGAGCATTTTTATAGCACTTTTCATCTTCAGATGATAGCCGCTTTCGCACCTGAAGAAACAGACTCATGATTAGATAAACTGCCAAATCAAAAGCAGTAGCAAAATTAGGGAGAAAGAAGACTGAAGAGGGAGCAGTCAAAACAAAGTTCAGTTTCCTCCCCTAGAACCTTTCATATTTTGGAGAGATGCCTTTGGACTCAGGGAACATACCTTGGAGAAAGACATGCTGCAAAAGTGGTCAAAGCAAGACACCTCAGGCACAAAAACAAGGCGATCAGCTTGACTCAACTCTTCTTTCATCTTCTCCTTAATTACAGCTGCCCCTCAATCCCCTTCTTATTTAGTCCCAACTCTTTCCTTTTTCCTTACCTTCAAGTAATCTTCACCTCACCACATTCCCTCTTCAATCATCACACCAAAGTGGTAGCTGCTGTTGTTGCGTTGTTTGTGATCTTTATAGCAGGTGAGCCTTCTCTGTCCTGTTTGTCCTTTTTCTCTGCAGCTAATCCAGAGCAACTCTGAGTGTCACCCTTTTTTTTAAGCCCTTTAGGCTCTATCATAATAAACATAATTATTTATAGCACTTGAGGTAATCTTCTGTTGAAATCATCCTGTTTTGACACCAGAATTTAAGAAGGTAGATGAACCATCTACCTCAAACCATCTGTACTAAAAACCTCTGCTTTTTATGTTTGTGCATTTTGCTTTGTTTTCAGAAGCATTACTGTACATACTCTGAGCTGGCATAGCTGATGAGGCTAGATAATTCCGCTACTTTCTAACGGTTTAATATCATAAAGGTCAGATACTTTCCAGAGATAATCTAATTTAAGTGACACCATGTGAGAATCTGGACCATATATTTCAAATGGTTATTATGTCCCTATCATCCATACCTAACCATAATTGAAATTAGTGACTTCAAGAAAAAAGGAAACAAATGTTCAAAATAGTGACTGTAAAGGGGAAAGTCCCTGATTTCTGTTTGCAGCCCTCCAAAGGTATGCATAGATGTGTGATTTACAATGCTTAGAAATAACTGTTAAACACAGCCGAGACTGGAAAATGGATGTACTTGTAATTAAGATAAATCAATGAATGTTTCTGCTCCCTTCAGTTTTATCTGCAGGCTATGTGATTTCCATGGAATTTGGGCCACCCATTGAAGGAATCCACCTTGACGGTGGCAATTTCTTGTTCAAAATCTCCCAAGAATAAAAAGCCTCTACATTTGAACAAGTACAGCGTGAAGAGGCATAATTATTTGTAGTCACGTAACTTACACATTTCCTACTCAACCTTAAAAAAAAAAATAAAAATAAAATTACAGTTTGGTTTGCTTCTGCTTTTCCTCTCTACACTTTTGATGTTAGATCAAATATGACCACTCTTATCAGTCAGCAAAATGAAGCAATTTCACTCAAAAGCCTCAGGGGTAGGGGTTTTCTTTAATCACAATCACACCAATTATGAGGATTTCATCTACATGAGGTAAATTCATTCAGTATTAATGGTTGCAATTTAACAGCTCATGAGGCAAAAATACTCCACAAAATCTCATGGCATTTATGCCCCCCTTGTTACATAGGTGAGGAGGGAGAGTGTAAATCATGAAAATACATTTGCAAGCCAGTTCTCTCGTTCAAGGAATCCAAGAGAGTTTCAAGCAAGACTGTCTTACTGAAAGCACATCCAGCCTAGTTTACAACTGCATTAAGAGCAAATTGCAATCTTCTCAAACCTCTAAGGCTGCAGAAAAGGAAGGTCATCTGTTTGTGTGGCATCAACATCTGATCTGTACTAAGTTTGAGAATTGCACGCTGGTCAACAAAATGAAACAGAGATACAGCTGCCTTCATTTTTGTGGAGCAACATATCATCTCGTACCAAGCTACGCTGGACTCTAGTAAAGAAAGCTTGCCTAAAGACTCTCCTTTGCTCAAAGGAACACTGGCTTTGCATAAATTCCCAAATTATTTCTTGTACAATAAATTGTACAAGAAAGACTGTGAAAACGTCAAGGGGCCAACCATTGGGGTAAAAAGGTCAGAACAGCTTGTCTCCACCCAAACTGCAGTACTGAGGACCCTCAGCCCTCCAGCACTTAGCAGGATTAAACAGCTGTCCTAAATGTTATCATGCAATATCAGCCTTTCTTCACAAGACAGATGCTGCAGTCCTTTCACCATCTTTGTGGTCCTTCGCTGGACTCTCTCTAGTTATGTTCATGCCTCTTTGTTATGGTGGAGGCTAGAACTGGACACAGATTCCAGGTGTGGCTTCACCACTGCTGCGATGAGGGAAAGGATCACTTCCTTTGAACTGCTGGCAATACTTTGTCTGAGGCAGCAGAGGATCCCATTTTCCTCCTTTGCTGCAAGGGCACACTGTTGGCTCATATTCAACTTGATGTCCACCAGAACACCTAGGTCTTTTTCTGCCAAGCTGCTTTCCATGTGAGGAGCTCCCAGCAAAGAGTAGTGCATTGGGTTGTTGCTCCCCAGGTGCACAAGCTTTTACTTCCTCTTGTTGAACTTCATGAGATTCCTTCATCTCCAATTCCGTCAATCCTCATTGCTTCAATCTTTATTGCTATTATTACATTGCAGTGCTCTCTTGTTACTTCCTCCATTCATCATAAATGAGTTTTAAAAGATGTATATTATGTCTCCATGATCAACCATAGAAACTAATAGATATATTTTCTCCTGAATGAACTTGAAATCATTTCACTTTGTGGTGGACTTGGCAGTCCTGGGATAATGGTTAGACTCAATGATCTTACAGGTCATTGCCAACCTAGTTGATTTTGTGATTCTATGATCACTCAAATCAGAAGTGAATTAAATTTAAGTGTCTACGGAACGCCATAGAAAAGTCCTGTGGTAAGGACAAAAGAAACAAAACAAGCCTGCTTCCTAAAAATCTTTGTGATTGTCTGAGAATTTTGTCTGTGAAGAAGAAACAGCAGACAGGTATATATTGTCATTTTAGACAGGAAGATGAACACAGGTGGGCATGTGTCAGCATGAGCCTACCCAGCAGGACTGCTGCTCAGTAACTGTCTCTGAGAACTGGAAAGCTGTAAATCAGGCTGTGCTTATTTTGATTTGATACCTGATTTTAGTATTAATTGAGAACAGGGAAAAAAACTTAAAATATGAGCTAATGTATTTTAGTGTCATTTTGTTTGCAACAGCAGATAACATAGGTCACTTAGATGACTGTCATCCCCCAAAAGGAATAGAACCACATAGGTCAGAAGTAACAGATGCAAAAAAGATTGGAGCAAAATAAAAGAAGAAAACAAAGTTAACTGAGAAAAAAAAAAATAATCTGTTATTCATTCCTAGACTGTAGTGTCATAGATTGTAGCATGGGACTAGAAGAGAAGTAAAACTTATGCTCCACTGATGATTTCTAGAGAACAGATAGAAAATCCATGGTAAACAAGAAAAACAACACCTTTTGATATTTTTAAGAATCAGACTGTCCAAAGGGTAAGTCTGAATCTCGAGAGTCGAAAGTTGCATCATCAGCAAGGGATTGGTAAAAGAAATTGAAACTCAAATATTTATCTAGGCAATTAACCAATAGAGCATGAAAATCATTTTAAAATCATCTTCCCACTTTATAATCGAATAAACTATTACCATAAATCCCATATATAAATATCCCAACTTTATTCCTTCTTGGCAGAACAATTACTATAGGGCACAGGAGATTTTAAGGGGGGGGGGGGGAATCAGATATCAAGTGAGCTGTACAACTTCATATCTTCAGTCAGCTATTTGATACTGCCAAATAGGACACTTTCTGAAGTTAACTACTATTCTTTCAAGAGGTAGTAAAGACTTTTAGAAGAAGTGACTTCCTTCTCACACAGAATCTTCTCACAAGCTTGTTTCTGCTGTGTCATAAATGGGTATTTGGTCCCTTTAAGCATCTTAACACAGCAATTTTAACTCAGAGTAGAACCATGCAAACTTGGCTTCAGGGCTTCCAAAACCTGTTGGTAGGTCTTTCTTGCCTTTCCTAGTTCTGCAAAAAGGTAGCTCTTCAGTGTCCTCCAGGATTATCAGCCTCTTCACTGCATTCGCAGTTCATGCTTCCTGTATCTGAGGTGATATTCTACACCTCACCATATCCATAGCTCTTCTCCAAGTTTCTGCTGTAGATAATAAGAAACTTCCTTATAAACTAAAGTTCTGGGAGTGTAGTTAAATCTTTAATCTATGCTGACTCCACATGAGCTACTGACGAAACCAAACTATTTAGTAAGGGAGTATCTTGTATCTTTGACCATTTCAGGTGCTGCAGCATTCATCAAAATATGTTTAAATGGCTAAAAAGCAAGGTGCCAATATGCACCATCAGGCACGATTTCTGGAAGGTGGAGGATTTGTAACAATTCACATCCTTATGGCAAGCAGCTTCCCTTGTGACAGACAACAAGAAAGCCTGCATTTGTCTGCTACCTATCCCCATGTCATACATCTTGAAAAAGTTCATACTCACTCTAGAGGTTTGTTAGTATCAACTACCCTATCAGACTAGTGTGGAAGTTAGGGGCCAGGAGTTCCTTTGTTAAGAAAGGCTAAGTAACGTCCATCACTCAAATGATGATGGCCATCTAGTTTACTTTCCACAGTTCCACCAGAAGGAATTCCTGCTGCAATGATCAGGGAAAAATATGGGGACATTTCAGGATAGAGGCACTGGAATGGGTTGCCCAGGGAAGTTGTGAATGCTCCATCCCTGGCGGTGTTCAAGGCCAGCTTGGACATAGCCTTGGGTGACATGGTTTAGTGTGAGGTGTCCCTGCTCATGTCAGAGGGGTCAGAACTTGATGATCTTAAGGTCCTTTCCAACCCTAACTATTCTAAGACTCTATCCTCAAGCCCAAGTAGATCAAGAGTATGACAAAGACATTGTGGTATTAGAGGTAGAGCTTTGCTGTGGAAACATTTACAGCCTTGGGTGTTATTTCAGGTTAGATGTGCATGTCAAAAGTTCAGGTTAACTGTATATTACGTGTTTACACTCACAGTTGAATCTCAAGTTGTTTTTTTGGGTGGGTTTCTTACTGCTACTACTACTACTAATGACACCTTATTTATGGCATATTGATACAATAAATCAATTAATTGGATACCACTGAAACACCTGGACTGGTGCTGCAGTAGACCCTTTGATATTAACAGGTACATTACTGTTCAAGCATAATATATTCAGCCTGCATATTTCCACCTTTTGAGGAGCACAGAATAGTTGAGGCACTCTGAAAAGCCTTTTATTTACTCAGAAGCAGAGACATTTAAAAATGTGACAGCATTGCCATGAATGTCTGCAGCCCCCTGCCATGAACTATCATAAAATCATTTGTCATTTGCATCCCTTTAGCCTGAAGCATATTAGAAAAAACAGCATATTAGAAAAAAACAGTTACAAAAAACATGCATTGATATTCACTTTCCAAAACCAAGTATAAGTCAATAGATGCACCTGGCTCACCCTAGTTCAATATCCTTAAGGCGTTTCAGCAAACCAGGATGGAGAGACATGATGGGGAGAATATTACATCTGTCAGACCACATATCGAGACAGGGCTTGATACAAGTGTGTGATAGATCTAAGTGCTTATTTGTATGTGTAGACTACCCAAGCATTCCAAGAGATGCACAGACACCTTTCAATGTAAAAGCATGCCAGTTGGCCTGGTTCAAGATCTGTGTTTATAGGGGAACTGAAAAAATGGGGTTTCATTCCACTCAAATTTGCTTACCTTCCAAATCAGAGCAAAGTTAATTGATCATTTTAAAAGAAATAGAAAGTAAAAAAATGTCAGACATTTGTCTTTCATTATAGCCAACCCTGATATGGTGATGGTATAATGTTGTATAAAATAATTTCTGTCACAACAATAGGTTTTGGCATAGAAGAAACTATTTCTTTTTTATTTTTTTTTAATTTCAGATGTAGAACTGTTGCAAAAAAAAAAAAAATCCCATCAACTAACCTTATTTGCATTGTAGTTTTACAGTTTTATAAGCACACAGAGAAGGCAGATTTTTGTCTCCTTCATATTTCAGGCATCTCGTTGGAAATGGATCAAATTTGGCTTTACCTGTTTAAAAGCTGATTAACTTAGCCAACTAAAGAGCAATAGGCATTAAGTAATACTTTTCTGGCTACAAAATGAGCCTTAGCTACATATTTTGCAAGCAGCCTCCTCTAAAAACATACTCATAGACGCGTTTCAGAAGCAAACTATTCATAATCCAGTAAAAACACTTCTAAGGAAAATAGATGAAAATTTACAAAATGTAACATAGAAAAATGAACGTGAAATCTCATTTTCACATACACATTGGAACCTGCATTAAATCCTTCCTTTCTTCTTTAAAGTTTCCTAATTTTAAAGTAACTCAGTTCCTTATTCAACATTTATATGGCTATATTATGCTTCTTCATATTTGAGGGCAATAGAGAAACTATGCAAGCTCATCCCTCTTTATCATTCCTCTTTACAACAGCTTGCTGACAAAGTGGAATTCATCAGTGCATTTGTAAGTCTGCACAGAAACTCTGTTGTTTTCTATGCTTTACTAGCGCTGTAACCAAATAGTTATTAAGAAAGAGCCTCCAAGAAGCTAGCAGACAGATAAGCACAGAAGAAAGTTCGAAAAACTTCAGCTTTCCCAACTCCATTCAGAAGAAATGGAGAAAAATTAAACAGGTTTTGGGTGCTTCTTTAGAGTCCTTTGCTGTGGAACACAAGCTGATGATACTCTCCTTTCTAGAAAGAACACAGCAACATAAACACCAAAAGAAGATTTAAAGCTCACTGTTTGCTATCATATTGCAGTACGTCAAAAGCCTTTTTGAAATCTCAAGATTACCATGTAATGGTGGAGACAAAAGATAGCATTTTCTGCAGTGCACAATCCTAGAGAACAGCAGTAATTGGCAATAAAAAATTATCTAAAGTAAATAGAATACATTCGAAAAGAAGTTGACAGATTTGCATGTCTGAACTGGCAAGAGTTTCTTTCTGATCAGAAATCTGTATATCTACAATCTATTTCCAAGCATGAATGATGAACATGTAGCTGCCTACACATCTACAGTGATGATATATACTTGACATCCAAAAAGTGAAAATTAGTTAAAACTGAAGTTAACACAAAAACAACATTAGCAACTGAAGTAGGCAGGAATGAAAACTCTTCCACAGGACAATATGCACAATGAATTAATACGTTGATGACAACCACACAGTAGGCATAAACTGGGTGATGAAATGCAAAGAGCAGGTGTAACATTTTGTAAACAAGTCTTTTCAGTAGATATTTGGATTCAGTATTTCAAACAGTCAGCAAGTTTCAGAGTTTAGTTTGGGATCTGGACTTTTTCGATTTTTTGAAAGTTTACTACAGGAAACTATTTGCGGTGGTCAGGAGGGACTCTGATCTACCTAAAATTCACACTTACATCGTTGTCAGTTGTCACATTCAGCTTTCTTTTACAGCATGGGAAAAGAGATTTGTATCCCTAGAAACATTTACAACAACAGACCAGTTTAAGTCTCTAAGATAAAATTGTAAGAGACAGAATCGTTGTGGTCATGTCAGGCTTTCATACCTCAAGATGGGCTGAATGCCTTTAGCAGATGCCAACATGCCAAATTTTGTTTCCTGCAAGACATTCTTACCATATGAAATCCTGCCATTAAAAACATCCCTCCGCAAATCCTCCATAGAGCCAGCCAAGCAGGAAAGAGACTAAACAGGGGGAATATTTGTATCCTGCCTGTACAGCTTTGAGGCACTTCCAGAAAGTGAGCCAGCTTGAAAGCTACTCTCAGCAGATTGGTGGGGTTTTCGCCCCTTCAGCCATTCAGGTTTCCCCACAGACCTATCTACTACTTTTTTCTTTTTGTATTCACTTCATATACAGACATTTTATGTGGAATAATAAAGTGATTTGTTTGTATTAAAAATAAACAAACAAAGAAACCCAAACCCAACCATAAAACCGAAAAACAAACTAACAAACCCAAACACTAACAGAGTGGAAGTAAATGTTTTACAGAGCAATTCTATTTAATCAATCTCTCTTTGCGTAAACATTTGTGTAAACAGTTCCCCAGGTGGCTTCACACAGAGAAAGACCAAAGAAAATGCATGTTACTTTAGCCATTTTAATTCTTAATGACCATTACAGGGGCAAACTGTTGGTAGGGAAAAAAAAAAAAAAAAAAAAAAAAAAAAAAAAAAAAAAAAAAATGAAACTAGCCAAAACTACATGATCAATTTTAACTCAAGAGTTTCTTTTCCCACAGTGAAAAACAAAGTATCTGAAGGAAAAATTCTTGTCCTTATAAACAAATGCATCAGCATCATATCATTGAAGTACCTCAACAAAATACACATCTTCTAGCTTAAAGTATTTGGGAGAGTGGCATGTCCTGTAGAGTGTCCAACTTGGGATGGCTTGATGAAGATCTTTAAAATGTGCTTAAAGTCTGCAAGACTAACTAAACAACCTGGCACTGAACGCTTGAAAAGACTCAGGCCTCCAATGTCTCAGATTGAGCTCATAGTCAAATTCACTTTTTTCTTCTAAATCTAAGGTGAAAACAAAAAATACTTGATGATTTAACTGAGTGAGTACCAGAAACAGTAAAAGGCAGTTTTCATACTTAATGGGTTTCAAGATGAACCCATTAGGTGGAAACATGGTGGAAAGATCTACCTATCTTGTAATTTCCTTGTGGCTGAATATTAAAGTGATGAGACCTATGCTCCCCATGGAAATGTGACATGGAAAAGATTTACCATTCTTGGGGTTTTCTTGTGCCTGAATATTAAAATGAGAAATATGCATTCCCCATGGTTTATGTCTGTATTTTTGCAAATTTTCATCCTGCTATTTCCTGCAAAGTTTTGCTGAAAGATAGGAAATCTTCATATCCATTAAAATCAGAATTTCTTTATCCATCAGTAGGATCTTAAACAGACTGGCATACATCCTGGCCCTGTGAAACAACTAGTGTGCTCAATATTTAATTGGAAAACAACATGTTTAACAGTTCTGTTGCTGTGTAAATGTTATTTATTCTTAAGTTTTTTCCATTAATACAGTTAGATTTTGATTTCCTCCTTTCCTCAGATTCATAGGAATGTTATTGATTCTGAGAATAAATCAGAGAAAAAATTATATTTGCTGCTAATTTGTGTACTTAAAAGTGCCATTGAATTTGCCTGCTTACAGAAGAAGCATTCCCTGCTTTTCAGAAAATCAGCACATTTGACATTACAGAAATCCAAACTTGAAATGAGTCCAAACCCCAAAGTCAGATCCAAAACTATATCAAACATCTCTAAAAGGAGCAGTTATTTATAGCAAAGGGGTGCTTTGGGTACATCTCTAACCCAAAACTCAAACTGAACATTAGATTCATAGAATCATAAAATAGTTAGGGTTGAAAAGGACCTTAAGATCATCTAGTTCCAACCGCCCTGACATGGGCAGGGACACCTCCCACATAACCATATCACCCAGGGCTATGTCCAACCTGGTCTTGAACACCACCAGTGATGGAGCATTCACAACTTCCCTGGGCAATCCATTCCAGTGCCTCACCACACCTCACAGTAAAGAATTTCTTCCTCATATCCAATCTGAACTTCCCCTGTTTAAGTTTTAACCAGTTACACCTTGTCCTATCACTACAGTCCCTAATGAAGGGTCCATCCCCAGCATCCCTATAGGCCCACTTCAGATACTGGAAGGCTGCTATGAGGTCTCCACGCAGCCTTCTCTTCTCCAG
>JAOEHY010025144.1:0-83368 GCA_025447955.1 Psilopsiagon aurifrons | reverse complement strand
GGACACCTGACCCAAACTGACCAAAGAGGTATTCCATACCACAGCACATCATGCCCACTGTATAAACTGGGGGCAGTCACCCAGAAGGGTGAGATCACTGCTCAGTCGGGCTGGGTATCAGTCGGTGGGTGGTGAGCGGTTTTATTCTCTTCCCTTGTTATTTCCCTCATCATTATTATTCCTGGTGGCAGGAGCAGTGTTTTGTGTTATGCCTCAGTTACGGGAGTGTTCATATCTCAGCCCGTGGGAGTTACATTCTTCTGATTCTCTTCCACATCCCTTCAGGAGCGGGGGGAGAAAGGGGGAGGGGTGAGCTAACGACATTGTGTCAGATTTACGGCTGGGCTTAAACCACGATGCAGGGTCATTGCATTCTGGGTGCTTTGAAGTAATATACTGAATTACATTATAGGACTGATTCCTCCAGAGACAAGAGAGAAAGTCATCTTCAAAAACTAGAAAGGACATACGAGAAATAGAGGCTAAAGAAATCACATTAACTAGGAAAAAAAATGTCTAGGTAAAAAGAAGAGACTGTTGAAAAACATTAATGTGTACTTGCTGCAGCTGACATGGTAAGCACTGGGGAGGGGAGCAATGCTAATGGCTAATTGAAACTAGCTGTAGAAACAAGTGTGACATGCATGTTCTGCAAATTGCAGGAGGTGTAGCCAGATTTAACTCATCTGGGAGATGGGAGATGTCAGTAAACTCCAAACCCAGGTCCAGACCTCAAATATCACTGGCTTCCATCTCAGGACCCTTTTTATGTTGAATAAGAAAATATACCCAATGATAAGAAAATTAAATAAGACAATGAGAATAACCACTAACTACAAGAACAGAGCTGCCCTTCTTAGACTGCAGAACATTTAAATTCAGAGAAGAGAAGGATTCCCAGATGGTGAAATATCAAGGGAAATTGCTTTGTCTGTAGAAAAAAAGAGGATGAACAATGTGTCAGACAATGGCTTTTCTAAAGGTATGATTATAATTAGATCAGAAGCAGTATGGTACATGATGTGACAGATTTGCTAACATCTATGAGAGACCCATTTAAATAAGCTTATTGATGTGGAGCCGCAACATGACAGCACCCACCCAGCGCAGACTCCTGCGAGGACCCGCTCTCTCTGGCACTCTATTGGGAAGTGGGATTACTGAAGCATTTGCTCAGTGTGGGCATATCCTTTTTACCCTAAGCAAAGATGCTGTAGTACAGACAGATACGGGACATTGTAAAGTGTCTTCGCAAGATGTAGCAAGAAGGAACGGTAGCAGTCACATTAGGAGTGAGACAAGAGGAAATGAAGGATGAGTGACCAAGAATGGCAGTGGGCCTCTATGTCCTGAAGTCTTCTGGTTTACAATGATAACTTGAGGAAGGATCTGATGTAGTCCAACTCAGGGTACTGGGCTCAATAAAAGAGTAACAGAGTAAAATCCTATAGTCTAATTTAACAGCGGCTCAGGCCACATGATGTGAGGTTCCCTTCATGCCTAAACATCTATGAGGAAATAATAAATTCAGCACTAATGTGGTAATCCAGAGAAAGACTCGTATGTAGTTGTTTCAGCCATAAGAACTGAAGCTAGGAACACATTACTTAATGATCTTATGTAGGAAAAAGTGAAATTGGAAAAGAGGTTGCAAATCATGAGAAGAGACAACAGAGAAAGACCAGCATGCCACAGGCTTTTTGTGTAATCACCTGAGATGGGTCAGAAAGGTCTCTAAAAGACAGTTCATTTGTCTCAGAATCAAGAAGGACATTTTTACTATAATCAAGTAGATCACTTTATGGGATTTGGGCCAAATTTGCAGACCTCTGGGTACTTAAAGGTGAATGCACATGTCTAATTTGGTTTGCAAAGGCTGCTAAGCAAGGCAGGTAGACAGAATGTCAATGCAGAGTTAGATACCTGCTAACACACTCTGGCACTTGGCAAATGTCAATGAGTGTCTATCTAAGCTTCATACTCTGCAGATTTGACCACTGACAACTACTGGTTACTAAAGCCACTGATGAGCCAGCAGCAGGGGAAAGCCCAAAATACTATATGCCAGATATGCAACTGCCTTGTGTTGTGGCAGTAGCCTGAAAAAATCCAGCAATGCAGCTAAATCTGGTTCATTTTATGAAACTCACGGTGGTGAGTAGTATGATGCCCCTGAAAGGTTTTCAGTAATAGAGACCAAAGCAATTCAACATCTAGAACATCGCATATGATTTTGAAACAGGTAGGTATAGTCTTGTTGGAAAAGCAGATAACAGTGACACTGACAGAGTGAAATAGAGCATCTCTCCATTATACAAATACTGGCAATATTTTACATAAATCTCTTTAAATACAGGAAAGTTGTGATACCTCCCAGATAGACCTGCAGCCAAACCTTGTGATTATTTATATTTTAACTGATAAACTATAACCTCAGAAATACCCTTAATGTGCATTAAGATTCTATTATAGTTATACAGAATATATAAATCTATCTCTGACATACAGAGGAAATTTATAGCAAATCAGGAAAAAGGGTAGCAACCATCCTAAAATAACAATTTCAGCAGAAGTACTTCTAATCAACTTCAAAATCCATGCACTTGAGATATCCTTGAGGATTTTAATGCGCTTCTTGTACTAATGATATTTTTTCTGTAAAGTTAATGTAGTAATTTTCACACCCATTTTAATATGTTGGTACTGTTCATTAAAGCAAAGATTAGGCTGCCAGATGATAGCATGCTATTAAGTCTAATAAAAATGAAAAAAGGAATTAACTATTTTGACACTAACTAGACATAATGAATAGACATCTGAAGTGGGTTTCCAAACAACAGTACACAGCTTGTTCACAATGGGACGAGAAATACCATGAGAGCAAATGTGTCAAACTGCATTTTAAGCTCTTTAGAGGTTTGTATAAAATACATGTAAAAAATACAGGATGGAAATTGGAACTTCCACCTCTTGTGATGGCACCATGATCTATGTGTATATATCAACTGATACACCAACCGACTCATATTTCAACAAGCAACTATATGGTATACTTGTGAAAACCAGTGATGCCTACAGCAATGCCTACTAGGCATTTTTCCCAGTTACTACATTCGGAGGAAAAGAAATATCCTATCAAACTGTTGTGCAGCCAGAAGTAAACGATAATAGAGCTCACTGGGGGCTGGTTGGATGTGCCAGAACTTACTGGAGTGACAGAAGAAACAAGTCCTTCTGATGTCATTTTAGGCCGGAATCATCTGTGATATCAGAGACTTGCTTCTTCGCTATTTTTAGTGCAACAGACATAGATCACCTAAGCAGTTAGTTAGTGCTATGATTTACAAGGCAGCCACATGTTAATCACACATTTAAATACAAATACAAAACAAACCATACAAATCTCTACTAATTTCACTGCTGCTTTTCTGCTTAGATTGTTTAAATGTAGGTAAAAGTGACAACAGTGAAGGTTCCTGTGACTGGCTGTCAGTAGCTAATAAGAAGAAGCCAGGACTCAGGGCCCTTGCTACCAAATGTATCAACGGGAAAATATACATCTGTCAAGGTAACAGACAATTAGCAATGCTGTTCTGCACATGGATGATTTTCTTGTAGAAATTCATTTAAGCAGAGCATTCCTTTATTCCAAGTTTTGATACTGACCTTGTGCACATGGCAAAGAGCCAGTAACAGGATGCAAATAATAAGCCTGTATCTTAGAACACAGTGCATTAATAGAGGTAATTGTGTAAGACACTTGAAGTCAATGGCCTTACACATCTGCTTAAAAATTAATGTATGGGTCTTGGATCTACGTTTGATCCTAGCTACTCATTTCCAGCAAAAATCTTCTGCTCTTTAGTTGCCAAATTCTGTATCAGCTTACATGGAGTAATGCGCAGCCCTGATACTGTTAATATATCTAGGCTTTTCAGCTCCACTTCCATGACATACAATTTTAATATTTCTTTGAAGTACTAAATTCCTTTTATACTTTCTTTTAATAGGAAAATGACCCATTTCAGACCTATTCATCTTTCTGATTATTCTCCTTGTCAGGTATTTGTACATCTTTACCTTTTGTAGGAGTGCCACATGAAAGAATAAGCTTACTAATAGAAAACAGTATTAAACACCTTTGCGTGCCTGCTTTTTAGCTTCTCTAATCCATACTTCGTTCTCTCTTTTAAGCAAGACAATACACAAAACTCACTCAGCAGAAACCATTCAATTTAATATCAAATAGCTTGTCTTTGGAGTGAAGGTTTCTGCACCCTCCTAATGGCACTGTGATTTGAATGACTTTAAATGAAATGCCATAACTGCATGCTGGTGATTACCCAGACCAGCTGATGTTGAGTCTAGAAACAGGTGCCCACTCTGAAAACCAGAACCTTATCCTTGTCCCTCTGTGAAAGCAGCTATTTTCTACTCTCGCTTTGAGAGCCCAAAGCTGTCACTGCTGCTCTCTGTAAGATGAAGGAGAGAAGCTCTACCCTGAATTTAAAGCTAATCATAGGATGAACTTAACAGGAAGCAAAGAATAAATCACATTAAACTGGGAAGCAGCCACATCTCTTCCAAAAACCAAAGGTGAAATCTCATCAGCCCCACTGCAGCTCCTACCAAAATTCTGCTTGATTTCAACAGGATTAAACTCATCATGAATGCGAGTCCCTTGTGACCTACTGCCTTTATTTTTGGCCATATGGAACGAGACTTTAAGCTGCCTGAAAAGAGGGAGCTCCAGCACTGACCTGCAGAGACCTGCTTTCCCAGCACGCAGTATTACGACCATTCCTCTAAGGATTTTTGGCTTTATTGGCGATTAGTTTTAAAATGTGCTTGCAGAACTTGACAATAGGCCTCCTGATCTCCATTTCTCATTGAATTTAATTTCTCCACAAAGTGTTCTTAATGGTTTATGAAAGTTTTTTTCCCTAAAACGACACAGGAGAGGAAATCAATGCATTCCTTCCTGGATGGCAAGGGATCTCTGGGTGGGGGGAGACAATGATAACAAAATCCAAACCAAAACCCCAAAGCCCACTTCCCCTTTCCAGAAAAAAAAAAAAAAAAGGTATTCAGTAGATGTTTCCATGCCTTCCAATTATAAATGTGATTCAATGGGTCACTAAGGTAAAGCAATGATAACCAAAATCAGCTTCTTGTGTAAAAAGATGAGATAAAAGAAAGCCCTCTGAAACATCAGGTTTGTTAATCATCCAGAGGAAATAGATTTCCAAATCACCTGTTGTACCTTATGTGAATAGCAACTTGCTTTCTTTGATGCAATTGAGACATGCTTCAGAGTTATAAAAACAATCCACTCTTCACCAGAGGGACTTGGCTAATTATTGACGTTTCCAAGCTAGTAATACTAATGGAGCTAAATCTGCCCGGTGCTATAACTGCCCCAGGCTATTTAACAACATGCTACAGATGTCTGGTGAACTGCTGGAGGAACCCATTTCTTCATATGCTCAGTGTAACGAAGAGATGGTGCTTTCCTCACTGATCTTTGAAAAAAGTTTTAATGAAAACAGAATTCTTCTACCCTGAATACCATTCCCCCTCTAGGAGCAAGAAAATGCTGTACTGATTCAGAAAGGAAGACATTTTTGTACATAAAGAGACACTTCCACCTACCTTTTAGTACCAATTATTCATATCCAGCTGCTTGTTATAGCTTTTGTTTCAAGAGGATGGATTATTACTAAATGATTTATACAGAAGCAAAGTTAAAAATGAATACTTATTCTAAATTAAACTGAACAAGAAGGATAGAACTATATCTTGGCACTACAGGGGATCTGAGATCACTTCCCGGCTCTCCCACATACTTATCTGTGAAAGGAATTAATCTGTTCTCTATCTCACTTTGTGGCACTACAGGAATGGTAACAAGCCTTTTTCCCAGCTATTTCTTGCTTCTTACATGAGAAGTATATAAAGGCTTTGAGATGGGGACTCGCATAAACTGTTCCTAGCAGAGCTGGCCCCAGTCTTCAGAATACTCACTGCCATCAGAATACAGCAAGTTATAACATCACACAACAAACGTGCACATGCTTGAGGAGACTAAGAGCACCTTATATTAAATAAGCTTAGATACAGATTCTGCACCAATGAAATTCCCTTTGGAAACAATGAGGAGAAAACAGTATTATAACTATTGACACCTTTTTGTCATAAGACAAATGGAAACACATATGAGCTTAATCCGTAGAAATCGTCATCACATTTGCTGAGCCATTAAACATGAAAATCTGATCCCCAGAAAAATGGAAACACAACATCTGCATTAATGATGATTGTTAAAAACTGGTATTTCAATCTGTGTGCAATGCAGGTGAATTCCAGTAAAGCATCTCCTTACTTTGCATCGCTTTCTGTGGATCAGCTGAAAGCTTGAAGATCACTAATGGGGGTTTCTTACACAAACAAAATCCTTTCCTCTGCCTTTACAAAATAGGACTAGAAAGCTGTGTTAATACTGTCTTACATGGACACTCAATATCTTTCTAGAAACCCCACAAACTAAAGTTTGTTTGCATTAAAATATGTTAATGCTTCCTTAAAAAAAAAAAAATCAGGAGCAATCTCTGGAAAACAGCAAAAAGTATCTCCCAAAGATGAAGGCTTAAGGGATGAGATGGGAGTCAAAGGAAAGAAAAACACTGGTAATTTTGGAGTATGCAACTTCTGGAGTCAGTATTTAATAAATGTGCGTTACTTGAAATCCAGGGGAAAAGTGAAATTCTGATCAGCTGGGCACATCGCTCTGTGTAATTATGAGTCAGAATCCACCTCCTGCTGTTCAGAAAAATCGTATTATTGAGAATACCATCCAATGGAAAGTGTGTTAGTGTCTCTTCCCCGCAGGTAACTCTCAGTCTCAAGTGAAATCTCTGAATAAATTTCTTTGCAAATGTGCTTTATCCTTTCACCAGAAGACTGATAGCTCTGTTGGTCTCCCAAGGAATCAGGCTTCAGTGTTCCTGGTTCCTTCAAGCACACAGACAAGCCTCTACTTAATTACATTAGTGATCCCATATGATTCAGCATAAGTGGAAATCTCTGTGGAGTTGGGAATCTACATTTTACTTTAGTTAATAACAAAATCTCAAAACAAAACCAGCATCTGACCTAAACAGACCTCTTCAGTTGAAGAGGCTTTTTAGTGTTGTTCTTGTTTTAAATGATACTTCTAGTTCTTGTCCTTTCTGGATTCATAAAATCATTTTATGTGATTCTTACACATCAAAAGAACCTGTGGCTCTAGCTCAAACTTTGACATTAACTTTATGAATTCTTAAGCATAAAGTTCTTTACAAATTGAGTTTCACATCTGGGATATGAAAACAGATTACTCAATGTTAGCCCATCTTTTGCTGTAAAAATAAATATACACTGAGTACAAAACAGCTAAATTAGACATTAATATTCATGGAAAATAAGTTCTGTTGAAGTACGCCTATAAATATCTCAAAATATGGCATATTAAAAAAATATCAGAACAGCAAGCCACTTTATATCCCTGATAATTATCATTATGCTTATTGAAATTATTATATTTTCTGTTTAACCAGGTGTTGGGTACTGCTAATTACCTTTCATTACAATTAATTCACACATTTACTATGTGAAAGACCTGAAGCAAAATAAATCATTATCAGCTGGCATGACAGTGATCTCCGAGTCTCCAGAGGAAAAGGGCGGCAGCAGGATCTTAAGACAGCCTGTTATTTGTTTAGGGTAACATGTTTTCCTGTTGCTCCTGTTGTAGTATGAACCACAGCAAGATGAATTGAACCATTCTGCTATGAACTGCAGAGTTGGGTTTTTATGCAAGTGTGGGGATGAACCACACAAACTTGTTCATGTCCTTTTTCACTGCTAATTTTTATCCTACAGATGTGGATAAAAGTCGAGCTTCCTTTGAGATACAGTTTGATATCTATGTTTAAAATATCATTATGAGTTTGACACAAAGGTAAATGCAAGAAAAGCCAGATTTAAGTCGCGAACTTTGAAGCAGAGCTTAAAAGAACGCTATGACTTGATAATCATCTTTGTAATATGAATAAAAATCTTAGCAATAAAAACACAGTTCAGAGAGTGACATTCCAGTTAAACCACTGAAAACTTTCATCTTTCCATCTCCCAAAGATCACTACCTCAACTCTTGAATCCCCTCAATGGCTTTCTTAAAGTCTTGATTCTTCAATCAGTCTCTTGTCTTTGCTAATGTTAAATTCGAATCTACTTTAAGTTCCAATCCTTCACATGCCGAGTGAAACCCGAATGGCAGTATATACATAAATGGCATTACGTGTACAATATAAATGCAGAAAAGAGCCAGAATTGCATTAGTATTTTTCTGTAGCTTTATAGGCAGTTTTAGAAACTAACTGAGCCTACTGTGACTCTTTATACGTTTATAAAACTGTAATGTTTGTGATGTGCTTTATTTCTACCACAACATGAATTTGTTGCTGAGTTATAATTGCTTATTACCTTTAAAAGACTTTTCTAACGTAGTGTAAACTCAAACCATACAATGTTCTACTCTTCTTGACAGACTGGGCTACGCACAGGAGACAAGATACTCTCATCGATATCAACTCGGCCAGTTTAGATGCTGAGGCCCCAAGTGCAATTGCTAGGGCCAGTGACTTCTGAAGGGGTACGGCGCTGTACACAGCTCAAGCTAAAAAACCTAAGAGAGTCTTGCAGGAAAGCAGTTGGAAAAAAACCCACCAAAACTGGCAGAAGAGAAGGAAGTTACAGTCCCTATCCATGGTTGCCAGCCTGATACTAGCTGAACTGTAAACAAGTTGGAACTAGTCCCTGAACAACTGGCAATAGCAATAACTGTATTTTTCAGATGAGCGGAATAAGACAAAGATTAGTGTTTATCTCAAAACTGGGAAGAAAACAGTATTATTTGTTCTGTTAGCTCAGTCTATCCCATTATAATACTTGCATTTTCTTACGTTTTCAAGCATTTCATTTCCTCCAAGAAAATACTAAGTCTGCTGTGGATGTTAAGGCAATGAGAGGCTGAGGCAAGATAATATTGCAAAGAAGAGTTTTACCAACTGCCCACTGTGGGCTTTTTCCTGCATATGCTGCAAAAGCAGAGGCCAGATACTTCGGTCATGAAAGGGTCAGAGTTCTAATTCAAAATTATCTTTTTCTATGGGAAAAATAACAGATGCTCTGCTAAGTGATAGAAGGATCCTGGAGAACATGTTCAGAGCAGGAGCCACAAAGATAGTTTAAGTAGGATGTCATTCACTCTGTACTAAGATGGTAGCCAAACCAACCTAGTTTCAAATACCACAACCTACATGGAGACAAATTCAACCAGTGTAAGTTCTGTTACCCAGGAAATACTGGATTCATTTCCTCCCTCATGTAGCACATGCACCATTTTTTTTGGCTATGAATGGCACTCCCAGTTTTACTCTTCTTATGCTAATCCCTGCCACTACTATGGACAAATCCATTCAGAGCAGGGTTAATCTTGGCTATCAGCAACAAATAATTTCTGTCAGAAAACTTGCTTATTTTGAAAAATTTCCCTTCATTATTCTCTTTCTTTTCTCCAGAAAAGTCAATAGCTCTGATTTTCTAAAAGGTGAAAACAAAGCATCCATTATGCTTGAGAAATGATGATGTTATTATTATAATTGATGTTATTATTACAATTGTCTCCCCATTATTAATGGACTTTTTTGTTTGGATTGTAAAACTCTAGAATCAACCTTTTGAACGAAGGAAAATGCCTGTGAAATGAAAAATCATATACTCCATCCTGGCCCACACCATAGATGTTGAGCAACGCTCAGCAACCAGCCCCCACTTCCTTCTCTTTCAACCTTTTAGTTTCAGGCAAGTTCTAAATATAAGCTCACACAAGATGAGGAAGGTCTATAGTTGATAAAACAGCATAGACTTAATTTCAGTCTCTCTCATCCCACTTCTCTAAAGCAGTTCAAGAGATAATGTTGGCCTTAATTTAAGAGGTTTTAAAATACCCTGGGATGAGCGAGAGAGTGCCTATCATTTTTGTAGCACTTTGATCATGTGAGATATACTTCGCTGGTACCAGTCTGGCAAAGCCTTTAAGCATTAATATCTGCTTTAAAGTTCAGTGTAGAATTAAAGGAAGTCCCTTACATGAGGCTGGAAAGCAGGATGGAAAGGCAAAAAAAAAATTAAAGAGACCCAGTCCTCTAGATGGGGATTCACCTGTTAGGTAGAAGAGGGCCCATGTTGTAAATGGATGCAAGTGACAGAAAAAACGACAATAGAGACAGAGAAATGCTGTCATTACCATGGCAACAGCAGAATAGCAATTACGTGAAATACCATAGAGAGTAAGAAGGGATGGGTGTAAAATACTGATTTTCACCCGGATTCTCGTATCCTATTTCATATTTTCTTTAGCTCTATATATTATACACAGAACATGAATCTTGCCTTTTCCCTTACCAATTCAATGGGAGAATTCATCACATGCTTAGTCTCTTAAATCACACAAGGGAAGAGAGAATAGAAAAGAAGAGGAAAGGAAAACTTCATGTAGGCGGCAGGGAAGAATGGGAGTGAACAAAGATGGGGAACCTCCTGTACTGTATGTGTGACAGACTTCTGGGGAGAGTGCCTGGAAGCAGAGAACTTCCTGGTCTTTCACCTGCACCTGCTTGAACACAGAGAGTAATGATATCTCTGCGCAGCACATCTTGTCTCAATGTCTGCCTCACTGATTTTGCCTTGTTTTCAAAGTCTGGTCTATTCCAAGGGGTTTCAGAATCTCTTTTTGTCCACAAAGGAAATTCTCTGTGCAGCTCAGTTGGAGGATGCTATATGCCCAGGCTATGATCAGTTTGCTGTTATTACAGAATGGGCTAATCTATACCAATATGTACCAATACAGTCCAAACCACCTGAGCTACACCTATGTGGTATTTTCTAAGCTGACTACTTGTCTAACTTATCACTGGACATCATCTGCTTCAGCCTCCTCAAGCACCTTTACCTGCTCTTTTCCTGTTCCTTTTTCACAGCACTAGGATGAAGAAGGAGCCTCAAAAACCTCTGCTCATACTGCCAGAAGGCCTCAAGCTAAGTGGTGCTGGGAGCATGAGTGTGAGAATGCCTACCTATAAAAATCAGTTTTATAACAATCTCTTAGAGAACAGCAGAGCAGATTGGGTAGGCAGGATTTTGGTGGATAGAAAAAAACCTCATTTTGAGGACAAGTCTACAAGACAGATCATAGCACATCCAGCAGGATCAGAAAGATGACAGTATCATGATGCTGACTGCTGTGGGTAGTCCAAGTTCAGCAGTATTTTCTTTCACACATCAGAGGAAGAATGAAAAGGAGAAAATCATGGCAAGAAATGGCACAGTGGTCAAAGAGGAGATCCTGGGCCTGCTCTTCTCACAACACAGCAACAGCATCTTTGAAAATCTCCTGAAATTAAGAGTATTCACTGGCTATCATGAACCAGTGTCAGGACTGCACTGTCTTCTGCAGGGATTAGTACCTAGAATGTTTTCTTAAATATGGAATAGAACAGTGAAGGCCATTGTACCAATGCAACAAGGGCTGCTGTCAACTAAAAGAAGAAAAAAGTAGAAAACAAAAAAAGAAATAATGAAAGCACGAAAAAAGGTAATTGCTAAAAAAGCTTCAAGTAGGAGCCAAAAAGCTCCATTTGGCATGAATACTTCTCCATCTCTTCCTTGCTTTGTATCTCTAATTATGTATAGAAAAAGAAAAAGATTAATCTCTAGCAAACAGTATTTGTGTGGGTAGTAAACGACGAATTGTGGTGGCACACGTGGCAGCACACATGGCTGCAAGGATACAGAACAGAGCTTACACTCATAAACATCACAGTGCAATGGCTCAAAATGCAAGGATAGGAATGGCACAGACTCTGGTTTATTGGGTGCTTTTTCTCATGCTGACATTAGTATTAATATACTCCGGGAGGCAGCCTGTATATTACTGATTATCAATAAAGTGATTTTATTTTGGATGCATGTACAGACAAAACAATACTGTGCTACTGTTTGGCTTTTCAAAGCCCATTTATCAATAGGTGCAGTGGTACAGAACTGGAGACTGTCAGTAAGAGATTCCTGGAGTCTCCAGAGAAAGCAACACATTACTTGTTCCACAGAGAGCCTTTTAGTAGTACTACCTCCATGGCCTGAGCTGCTCACTGCAATGGATGCAGAGATATTTCCTGTTCTACACAGTACATACTTTGACTCATGCCAAACCTAGGAGAAGGCTATTTAATGCTGACAATATGAATTAATTCCATGTAACTTATAAAACATAAGGAGTGGGTTTGTTTCATTCAAGATGGATTCTTTACTTAATTTAGGCTTTTTATTAGCTTTCAGTTTTTCCCAGGGTTGCCAGACTGATTGCACTGCATCTGGCCTTTCACCAAGAGCAAGTCAGGTTAAAACTATGCTGAATAGTGGCAAAACCAAAGTACTATACTGAATCCCATAGATAGCTGGGTAGAGCACCAGGATGCCAAATATATGATCACCAATTATAGCCCTCTTAGCCAGCATTTTATGCTTTTATGACAGTTTAGACAGAACAAGGACATGGAGAAATGTAATCCACGTTAACAGGCTGAGTCGTACATCCATGCTCATAAACATCCCTCTTGAAAAAAAGATGTGCGATGACTAAGTATTACCAGTCTGGATTGACATTATGGGGCAAGTTATAGCCACATATGCCATCAACGACTTAGAATTGTTGAGAATGACGGTAAAGTCAAGAGAGGATGATAGTAAAGTCAAGTGGATTTATACCAGAATAAAGTATCTATGAAAGAATCTAATGAAGTGATTTTTGCAATTGCAAATGCCTTCAACTTAGCTTCAACAGGTCTTTAACTGGATAGAACCCTTTACAGCTATCAATGCATGATCCAAATTGCTGGTAACTGCTATACTGAGCA
Organism: Psilopsiagon aurifrons; assembly: GCA_025447955.1. Classification (NCBI taxonomy): domain Eukaryota; kingdom Metazoa; phylum Chordata; class Aves; order Psittaciformes; family Psittacidae; genus Psilopsiagon; species Psilopsiagon aurifrons. Next base: position 70,352 of record JAOEHY010025144.1, on the reverse strand, counting down.
TGAAAAATGATCTCTGTTGTAATTCCATAGATCAGGATATGTTATTGTCCTGGAACATGATTGCAATCACTATTAATGGAACTACAGAAATGGCACTTTCTGGGTGGAAGTAAAATTGGGAGAGAAAACCCATAACCATCAACATCTCCAAAGAGCAGCGTAGCATTGCAGAGAGAGGAAGAAAATAATTAAGAAATATTTTACTGCCCTGCTGGATTAATTTTTGTCGTTCAACCAACTATCCAGCAGGTTGACCTACATCTATTACTGTCTTTCCTGGTTGAAGAAAAAAGACTTCCAAACCTTTGAATAACAACACATGAAATCTGCAGTCATTTTAAGTGGAAAATATCACAAACCCTAACCTGTTTAAAACATTCAAACCATTATTATCCACTTCCATCATTCTTTCCATATTCTGTTCTATTTTTTTCTTGCCAAGACAAAACCTGCTATGTAAGTTTTTATGCCTCCCTTTGCATGCTCCTCCAAATACACGTCTGTTAATTGCTTTTCCTCTACCTTCCAAATTCAGCCAACACCACTTTTTGCTTTAAGCCCAAAACTGTCTGCAGTCTGCCGTTTTTCTGTTTTTAAATTAGCTCCTATTTGACATTTCCAGATCATCCATTTGGCTAGCAATAACGTGTGTTTTTAAACAACAGCAAGGAAAATAACCTCTCCTTAGGGAGCAGTGAGGGAAAGAGAATGAAATGCTGCAGCATCTGCAATGCCCAAGCAGCAGGTTCTACATGGCTGCAGCCTGGCTCTGTCTCCTCAGGCATCGCTTCAAGTCAGGACCAGACACACAGTATTACCAGCTCTTTCCCATTGCAATAATTGTTTTTAACCCTTTGGGGGGAAGAAACCAGAAGGACTCTAACAGTAAGACTGGGTGGACACAGCTGAGGAGAAAGAAAAGAGGCACCGATATGCTTATAAATATTTAGAGTTAAGTTTGGCATATATAATTCAATGGAAAACTCACTCTGAAATTATATGAACTTATAAAAAAGAGATATCATGTGGTTCAGGATAGGATTGCTCCCGCCAGAAGTCAGGAGTATCAAGAAACCTCTTAGAAAATCTATGGGCTGACACATGGGCTTACGCTGTCAACAGGTTCCTTCTCAAATACCCATCCCATTTCTGTGAGGCAGAAGGTTAAATGGGTGAGTCCAAAGAACATAAAATATATTGCATCTATTTCTTTGCACAGGAGCCTGAGACTGTACTCAAACCAGAAAAATGATCTTCTGACAAATCCTTCAACTCTGGGAGAAACCTGAGCAACTTTTTTCCCTATCACAAGAAGAAGGAGAAGACATGAAGTTTTCAAATATTTCGCATCTTCATACTTCAAAGTCTCACAGTATATTGAGTTACAGGGGTAGAAGCATATATATCACTGACATTTCTGCACAGTTTGAAACTGGGACTAATAGAGATAATCCATCTTAAATCAGCCTGAATCCTGCAATGGATTTGAGCTCCTCATTTTCAGCACAGTCCATAAGCAAACACCAGATTGTGTTTACTGAAGTGTTAACACGGTCAGCACAAAGGTCTCGCCCTGATCAGTGCTGTGTTGGTAAGCAGCTACATTACAATAACTCACAAGTCAACATTTCCTCCGCTTCACTCTTTTTTGGAGACATCACTATGCTTCAAGCAGAAGAGCAGAGTGCCTCAGGCAGTATCTGTTTCCCAGTCTGTCATAGGAAAAAGTAGTTACGTCCTCATGAGGGGGAAGACTCAAGTCACTGTCTGGACCTGAATGATTAATTTCACCTCCTCATGAGAGGCTGGGCAGGCTGCTATTCCAGGAGGAATTAAGGTTCACAGTAGCCTCTATCCTCGTGAGTCCAGGTTTAAAGTACCATTTAAGACAGATGCGAGAACTTCTTTAGAAATGGAAAAGATTGGAGCATTGAAATTTGAATACAAACCTATGTAACACTGCAGTTAAGATACCCTGTAATCGTTTAGCTGAACTGAGGCCACAATAAAAGGTTGCCCTTTTTTTTTTGCTTATCAGGCTTAAATCATCTCAAAAGGATTGGTGATCATTCCCATAGCATCACTAAGACATACTGCCTTTGTTTACAAGTGTGTAGATGCTTCTGCTGGGTTTCACCATCTGTCCATTCATAAGTATTCTAAATACTCACTGTCTTCTTCATCTGGACATTTTCTTTTTTACAGTGCCTACTGACTTCAGTATCAACTGTATCTCCTGATACAGGTGAGAACAGAGAAAAAAAAAATACAGTGGATCTGGAAACATTTAAAAGCTTAACTTTTTTATGCTATCAGCTTTCTGCTAACTTCCGAAAACCAGATTATACCTGTTGGTATGGCTAGCTAATAAGAAAGAAGGGAGGTTATTAGAGGATGGAAAGGTTAAACAAGATTGCTCTGTCATTAGGGATGACTCTATCTGTGAAAATCAAGCACTTTGCAGAGACTTCATTCTGCGACCACAGCAAATTTTTCGTATCAGCATCTTCCCCAGCGTGAAATCAGAGCTGATCCCGTGGTTTCTCTGCATCAGTTACCCCTGCAGCACATCCTCAGCCTCTTTTCTTTTTTTTTCAAGGACATATATTTCCTCTTGCTGGGAATTCACATTAATGAACCCTTTGGTTTTGCTGAGTCCCTCCCTTTATATTTCCCCAGGGCTGCATGTGAGGCTGAGCACCACAAAGAAAGGCCATCCAAATGAGTTGTGTTCCCTCTTCGTAGGGAAGCACACGCTCTGCTGTCAAGGTCTCTACTGCTGAGGAAAGACACGAAGTTTACAGCTATTACTCTGCCTTCTCAAGCCTTTATTTTGCAAGATATTCCATGCTTAGTGATTTGCTCCCACGTTTATATAACACAAGATCTAATAATAGGCTATCCAACCAAGAAGACAGGGTTTTTTAACCACTGTTTTGCAGGAGAACACTGCAGAGGAGGCAGCAGCTCTCTCACTATGTAACCCCACTTCATCAAAATGGTATTAAATAATGTCTTAGACTCTAAGCTTCCTGACTTACTGTCACCTTTAGTTATTGAAAGCTGGGCAGGTTTTTTAACACCTTTCATCTTTGTGCAATCATTTTTTTCATCTTCACTATTCTCAAGTACCTTTCTCTAGAGAAGCTTTTCCATTCCTTACTATCCCTCATTGGAAATCTTCTGTCACTTGTTTGACAGCAAAGCCATTATTATATAAAATTATTTGTTCCTTCACATGAAAGTACAAGACGAGAGATTTTAGTTCTTTACTTGAGTATTCTAACTCCCAAAAGCAGCCTAATTATTTTATGAGATTCAAAATTTTCTGTAGCCCCCAAACCATCCAGAAAAACAGTTTGTGTCCTTAAACAGCTGTAAAAATCACCTGCAATTTCTATCCGTATGTCTTACAATGCCATTTTGAGAAAGAATAAGTGATTAAACTTGATCAAGTTCTTAAATTGCTAACAAAATAACAGCAAATAATATAAACTTAGCAATCAGTGATTAACAACTGCCTGCAAAATTTCATGCATGGAGTTTATGGAACTATTTATAATGGAGAGGAATATCGGCTGAAGAGAAAAAAATCAAGCGGTACATCAGTAACTACTTTCTAAAATCAAGACCTCTCCCTGGAAGAAATCAGGACTCCAAGCTGCTGTGTAATGTTTATCAACAAGGGATCACAAAGCTCTTCAGAAAGGATGTTAATAGCCTCAGCTCACAAAGGAGCACCTACAGTGTAGAGGAGCAAAATGAGCTGCCATAAGATAGAGGCTAGATTGGTTTCTCATCTTAATAAACCAAAATATAGATATTTTAATGATAGGACGTGAAGTGAAATCTGAGATCCTCAAGGCTACTTAAGGAGGCCATGACCCATGGATAAATGCCTCATTTTAACATTATCTTCTTAAGACACTGAACCAATATTTATTCACTTAAACCTGACCTGGACAAAGAAGTGACTAGTTCTCTAATAAAACCAGTTCTTTTCCTATATATACAAAAAGTGAAGAAATGAAGTGTAAAAATACTGAAAAGACCCCAAGCCGTCCTGCAGCTTTACCCTAATGCAGTTCAGCTATACTCATCCCACTGCACCTTCTGACACTTTGAGAAGAGATGAAATGAGATAACGGGGTGCTCTGACTGGCAAAGACAGTTCAAAACTGGAAGTCTCTGATTCCCTACTAATAGTTCCTGAAATGCTAACCTTGTCTAGGAAGAACGAGTGACTTTGTTAGTGCGGCACCTCATAGGTCTGAGGTGTGCCAATTCTCATCCCTTGGATGTGTAATGACATTGGAGAAGTCTGGATGAGGTTGACTGCCCATTAATTACAGAACTGTACTCTTAAATAAATAAAAGCTAGAGTAAAAATAATACAAAGAATATTCATTATATTAACACAAACAGAACAAAGAATTTCTTTAAAGAGATGAATATTAAAGAAGTGGCACAGGCTTGGATGAGGATTTCAGTGAATATCGAATATGGACTGAATTCTGGCCTTATATTGCCAGAAAAAATATTATCACCGTGTAAATGATATGATCTTTATTTTAACACATCCATGCTCATAATATTTTATAGTTTCCTGATGTAAAAGAGATCTTTCTCCCAGCACGTGCAGCCCTTCATGAGCTTAAAGGTAACATCTACCTGGAGTCATGGACACAAACATTATGCACAGTAGAGATTTAAGGATAGAAAGTATCTCTCTTATTGAAGACAGCCAACATCCTTCCTTATGCCCACAAGGAAAAACAGCTCATTTCCTATAGTAACAATGTAACCACAATAGAAATACATTTCTGCATAATTCAGAACTATGATAAGATTGCAGGCTAATATCTACGTAAACACACGGACATTTTTCCACAGCAAAGTGTGAGCTTTCATTTATATAAAGGAATATATATTTGAACAGGAAATCATTAGGAATAATTAGTTTCTGCGAACATGCATTGAGTTTGTCTAATTTGGCTTTATAGCATTAGCCCCTGCAAAATAACACTCAAAACAAATTAAAATGCTTAACTGCAGCTGAAATGGCCAATTTTGGAATGTGGAACAATAGTGCTCACAAGGTCAAGGGGATCAGACACCTGCATGAGGAAGTGAAGCTTTAAAATACTGAGGAGGCTGAGAAAATTACATACACACAACTACACACACACATACGCATTGTACCTCAAGATGCTTTGGGGTGTTTTTCTAAACAGCAACTTCAGCTGCCGTTACAAGTAGTACTGAAATCATAGCAAATTCAAAAGCAATTTTGAGCTTCTTTTCTCAAGTGACACCATATAGCTCTGGGACAAATTACTTTCAGGTGCTTTAAAAGTAATTTAAAACATACCACTTACAATAAGGAAAACATTATTGTTTATGAATGTTTTATAATCATATTATGGAAAAATCCATCTTTGCTCAGACGATGGCAAAAAAAAAGAAAGATTGAAGAAAAGTCTTTGGAACAGTAATACTTGCCAGGTTACTCCCACTAGGTCAGGATATGACAATAATGGCTTTTACTTATACCCAGTACTGTTCAGAAAATGACATCTACTTAAAACATCTTTAACAACTCCAAAAAATATTCTATTACAATATTAATAATTAAAACTTACTTCCAAAAATGGATCAAACATAATTTGCATATCGAGTAAACCCTGCAGGAGCTGGGAATATAGAAAGAACCAATATGCAAAGAAATTAGACTTAATAAATTTTGTAGCATTTTATTCACCTCAGTGGAGATAGTAATTTAGGATGATTTGAATTTATTTCCAGACAATATGATGAAATGGCAGAAGAGGGCAGGTATAGCATGAAGGAAATGTTGGTGACCTGTGCTACCAGCCTGGCTGAGCTTTGAGAGCAAAGATGGTTTGTGTGTGTGCTTAAGAGGTGGTCCTGGCCTGGAGGAGTCCGGGATCGATCCATCCTACAGCATCTGTTGGGTCCCCAGGGCCACTGGCCCATGGTGCTGCTGTGGGCAGAAACCTGGAGGCTCAAGCAGGAGCCAGAAAGCTGTGTCTGTGTGAGGGCTCTACCTGAGATCCTCTTCAGGGCAGCATCTAGAGGGTTTAACCCAGCCATACACACAGTAACCCAAGTTCAGTGTGACTGTGGCAGCAGAACCACATCTGTCACATGAGAGAAAAGGCCTGAAACAGGAGCTGAAGGGGATGGAGCACCACAGCTTCTCCATACTGCGACGCCACAGGTCTCATTGAGATACAGACACCTGTTCCTCCCTGCTCAACAGCTTTGTGTAAGAACTATGTCTATTGAACAAGTAATGACAATGGCTGTATTACTGAGTGAGCTAAGGATGAAAAGTTAGTTGCCTTAAATGCCTGAGGTGCCTACTTTGTACAGTGGTCCTGGGCATCCCTGGATTCTGGTACCAACCAGTTCTTTGGGGCACAACATTTGTTCTAACTTGATTTTGCTAGTGTACACACCTAAATGATAATGTTGGTTGGTTTGGGTTTTAAGTACAAAGATAACTCATTTTTTCTGCTTCCCAGAGCATACCCAGGTAGCCTGCTTCTTTCTGCAAACTCATAGCACAGAGGAATCATGTAGCCTTTATTTATAACCTGATGATGCAACTAATTTCCCTTTTCTTGTACCTGTATGCCTAAGTTGTCACTTAACTCAAAACCTCTCTAAAGCAGGATTTCCCCTCTATTCAAAATCAGAAAAACATCTGATCTCAAAAAGAAAAAATACGTTCTTAAAGCTTTACAAAAGCGCAAAAGGCAACCTACAAGTAAGATGAAGACTTTCAACATGCTTCTGTGAAAGCAAATTTTCACTTCATCGGAAAGAAAGCTGTAGTGAAACAAGTGTGCCCTGAGAAGCAGCACTGCCCCAGGGCAGCTCTGGGGATGATATGAGGGAAAGCCACAGGGTATTTGGTTCCTTTCCCTGAGGAAGAGGAGGCCTTGGGCCTCCAGCTCTGCCCCTGCCCTTCCATTCAGTGCCTCCCCTCTTCCTCCCCTGCAGGCAAAGGAGCCAAAGAAAGGGGGGGAAAAGATAGCAACACCTTGGGTGACATCAGTTCCCAGAACAGCAGCCTTATTTGTCTGAACGGAGAGCAATGGTGGCAGTGCCAAGGGGGGCACTGGCACTATGAAGTGCCATTTATCCTTGGCTCCTTACACAACAATGCAGGAAAGTAATTCGATTAAAGGGGCAGCTCTGCACTTTATTGCTTTTGATTTCTTTCTTATTCATGAATCTCTGGATAAATTCAACCTACTTTTCAAGAGCATCAGAACAACCACAGGAGCATTTAAGAGCTAAGGCAGTAGTGGGAGGTACCAGACCATACAGCTTGAGCAGTCACAGCATTGCACCGATAGAGACTGAGTATAAACATGCCCTTTAAAGCCTGAAGGGAGGAGAAGAACTGATGTTTCTGTTTATGAAATTAATAGGTCCAAAAAGCATAGCATGCTGAGACATCAGGCTATTAGCAGGAGCCCTGCTGACAGACCACTTAGGGTAAAAAAAACCCAACAAAGCTGTGACAGCAGATTAGGTTAAGGAGTTGGAGCTTTTTGCTTTGTTTTTTTTGAAGACATATATAGGGAAGTCAGCAACCTATTTCAGTGATTGCTTCCTCCAAGTCTAAAAATAACACACAACCCTGTACCTTTGTGGTCAGTCAAGAGCCCAGGGCAAACACCCAGGAGGTGGAGGTGATACAGCACCCTGTCTATGGGGACAACACTACTCCAAACAACTTGGTGGCGAGGGGCAGACAATGGCTATGTGAATAAGCAATCCCTTAATATTTAGCTCTCCAGCAGTCTAGGCTAAAGTTGTGATATTTATATGCATTTTATGGGAGCTGCTGAGGTCTTTCTTTTTGAAAGTAATTGATCTGTTTATTAATAGACTTTTTCCATAGTAATTACCAGAATTTGGGGTAACTGCTTTAGGGTGAAGTATCAAAAATAAAATACACATAACTGGTCACCAGATGTCACTCTCTTGTCATTACAACATGGCCAGAAAAATAAAAATCCATCAGCAGAAAACACAGACATGCAAACGAGGTAGGAGAAAACCTGGAACACGAGGAGACAGCTCCTTGCTAGTCATCAGAACTGGAAGAAGACGTCATGGTTCACTTCAACAAGTTTGTCAACTCTGTTATAATCACTGATTTATTACATTAATGTCCTCCCCATTGGTAGATACCTTACAGTTGTAGAAACTCAGGATGATCAGTGATGCTGTGAGCATGCTTCCACTGAAACCAGACAGGTCTTTATGGTCAAGATTACAGTAACCAGCTCAACTGGCTTTCTGAGGAACTTATTCTATTGCACATCTTTCAGGAAAATTCCAGTGCTGCGGTATGTATCTACAGTTGGACATATCTCACAGTGATGTTAATATTGAGGCAATATCAGTAGCCCCTTATCAAATAACACATCAGCATTAAAAATACTTTACAGCTTGCCCACTGCTTGACTCCCTGCTGCCGCAGGGATGGATAGCTAGGCTATCACCTTGCCCTGGAGCAAGCTGTGGCTCATGTGACAGGCTGCTCTGGGCAAGGGCAGAACTTCCTGGGTTTTTAAACCCTACTGCTTTCCATAAGAGGAATGTTCTGCTGGTAGATTCAAATCCCCAGGAATGTGATTCTGAGCTCTTATGCATTCTTTGTACCATTTTGGAAAGTGCTATAGAATGATTTCAAAATGCACAGCATGTAGAAAGAGAACAGAGTGGGACTGTTCAACTGCAATCAGTGGACTAGAAAGGTGAGTTGATAGCTACCTGTAGTTGCTCTTAGATAATGTGGTCAAATTCACACTGAGGATTTGAAAAATGTCTACTCAGGCAGCAGGTTCTTTGGGGAAACCAAAGGGTCCTTTGCATTTCGAGCAGCACGCACCTCAATCCTTTCTCGCCTGCCCCACAAATTAAGTGATTCCTTTTATTTGAGCTAAGAACATGACTTCTCCAAAACTGGTTTCCAAGTAGGGCTTCTCTCTATGCCAAGCGCTTTTGTAATAGAGGGCAAAGACAGTCACTCTGATGAATATCTTGGAATCTGAACACAAAAGGCAGAAGGAAAGGAGTTTTAGTCTCTTTAAAAGAATGAAAAACTACATCACAGAAAGACTAGTGCTCATGATCCCAAAAGGGGTCATAGATTAACAATTCTTTCCCATTTATAATTATTTTAAAGGACTTGTCCTTTATCAATTTCACTAAGATCATACTGCATCTCCTCATTAAAACTGACAAGCTTTAATGGGAATTCTGAGTCCAATAATATGACATCCACTTTTAATATAGTCCTTTGCATTTGCAAATCTCAGAATGACTGAAAGTCAACGATTTAAAATTCATTTTAAAATGGGGGGATTGGGACTTCTGACTGATTTGCCTACCATGACCTAGATAGAGGACCAAGGGCAGAGCTGGGGACTGAATCCAGTTTTCATTACTCTGTGTCTAATGTTCTGCTCTGGCCCGCCTTGCTGACTAATAAGAGCATTATCTTCTGGAATAAGGTTGAAATTTTATGGATTTGTAATGTTCCCATTCATAAAAATACTCTATAATCTTCCATAAAGATGGAACAATACAATAAACTGCTGAAAATCTTCATGTAAGAACTGCATCTTACAGCTTAGGAGAATTATCTAATTGCAAATATTTTTTACACTTAAACCCCCCCCACAACAGGTATCCTACACAGAGAATGAACGATGTAATGGCTCTGCATATGTACTGTCAAAAGGGTGAAACAAATCCTTCCCAAATTCATCATGATGCACAACAGCTTAAGCAGCACAATGAAAGCAGCAGCACACCTTCAAAAGAACTAGCATGTCGTACACTTTCCCCAGAGTTACAAGGCATGTGACAGCATTATCAGACAACCTCTCCGAATGTCCTTCTCTCCCACTCCTTGCTTTGCCTTTAGTGAAGTAAAGGAAACTGCAGATGGCTGAAGTGAACCAGAGGCTTGACAGCTTGTGCTTGGGAACACCCAGCTTGGCTTGACATCGGGTCAAGTGCTCTTAAAGCTACCAGATGTACTACTGAGGACTGCTGCCCTTATCCATTTTCAGCTGCTTTAGTTGTCTCCTCAGTTGACAGATACCTGTACACACATGTAATTAATTTGGAGACAGGGAGATTTTTGGATTTGATTATCAGGACAAGAAAGAAAAAACATCTTCTGTTTATTATTTCAGATTTTGCCTTCAAGTAGCATCAAGGCTACTTTGGAGTCAGGCACTATAATTTTTGGCATAGCTGAAGACTGTTAACATTGGTCCTGCAAGTCTTCCTAATAATGCCCATGTAAAATGCTTGCCAGCACTAATGAAGAGTCGCAAGTTAAGTCATCTTATTTTGGACATATGAAAGTCAAGTACTTTCATAAAGGTACTGCATGTCACTAACACTCAGAGAAGCTATGACTGACTCAGACAGAAGACTTAATAAGCTGGGAAGGAGCTTATACTGTATATTAATTTGAGTTCTTATTCTGGAACAAAGTAAAAGCTTTCTGGCTTGTAGCTGTTACAGAAATGCATGCAATTATTATTATTTTTGTGACAGTTTTACCTCCATTAAAGCTCAGGAAAAAACGTCAATATTTGTAAAATGGGAAGGCTGAAATGCTAGAGAAAAATGTATTGAGCAATGATAAGTTATGAGGGGAGAAAGCCACCAAGCTTTTCTGATTGTAATTTTACATTCAGACCTCATAGTAACGCCTAGAAATTTCAATCCAGTTACAACCCCAGCTTGATAGTCATTGTCCAAGAGTATAGCAAGTGACAGCTCCTGTCCCAAAGAGATCAGCATATTAATATCAAGTGATTTAGAAGATGCAGTAATTTACATTAAGCATAAAATTTGCCCTTAATGCAGCCAAACCCCATTCATTGATCTCCAAGGAATGAAATTCTCTGCTAGTATTTATTTACGCATTCTCCACTGAATGCCTTTGTGAACTACGGATATATATTTTGTATCACTAAAAGTAATTTCAGATGACCTACTTTATTTTCAGATAAAAAGCAAGTGCAGTAAAGTTTACTTAAACTCATTGTGGATGAAAATGCTATTTTCTAGAAGGAACAGGCAGAAAAAGGCAGTATCCATGGGGTCCTTAAAGTGGTCTTGCACATTTCAGTTCTACACTGAAATCTAATAGAAAGCAACTGGACTGAATTAAATAATAGAGAACCTTAACTAAAGAATCAAAATGGCTTAAAAAAGAGAGTAGCTGAGCAATGCGTGTGATGACAGAAGCACTCCATTACCTTGTCAACTGGAGTCACAAAGAGAACAATCAACACATTAAGCGCAAATGCCTTAGATGATCTTGAATCTTCTTGGTAGGGTTTTTAACAGGGCTTAGTGTTTGTCTCCTCTCTCACCAGGGCTAAAAACATCTCACCATTATCAACGGGGATAAATGTACCCTACTGGGGAGTTAATGGGGACAGAAGTGTCTCGACCCACCAAAAAAAAAAAAAAAATAATAATCCCCAAACCAGAAAAATGCACCTAAAAAGTACTGAAACCTCCAGAATCCCTTGCAGAAGATGCGCGCACTGTAATGGATGTAACCACTGTACCCTTTCCAATCCCATGGGTACGGGGAAAGTACTTTGTCTCTTTGTGGAATAAGCAGTGATGCCAACCTCAGGTCTCAGGCTTTTCGGGGACCCACTCTTCAACCTCAGCGTCTCCCACCCTCTTCAGAAGTTTAGAGAACCACTGGCTCCCAAAGTTGTTTATGAGTGTGGGAATTAAATGGATAGGGGTAGACAGGAAGTCATGGTGGCACCTCAGTTCAGTACAGGGAAGTCCTCAGTATAGCAGTACTTTAGAACCTGCTTAAATATTTTGCTATCCTGGGGAAAAAGTAAAACACAAGGCTGAAGGTGTCATTCTGCATCAAAAGGTCAAACTCTCTTCTGTCACAAGCACCACATCCATGAATCCTCTCCATAGGGGTACTGAGGCTGGTCTCAAAGAGAAGTTGGGCTCTTTTCCCTTAGTCCCTTATTCTGACGGAAAGACTGCTGCTGCTCCTCAGTGATGCTGTGGAGTGGAACCTGCTTCTAAACTGCCAGTCTGAAAGTATTAATGCCGTGTCTATATTTATTCTTGTATTGCTATTATCCTTCTCTCTCCCTTTATTTCCATTTATATATAGCAGTGATGTTCCTATTCAGACTTCAATCCATGAGAATGAATGAGAAAGCCTCTAGCTTCCTCCTGCATGATCAACTTTCCATTCTCCTAATTATATGAGTAATCTTCTGCTGCTGCTTTTCTGATTTTAACTCATCTTTCTTGAGCATAAACGAACAGAACTGCAAACCTAAGCAAAAGGAAACCATGTCAACACTTAGTTCAGTACCTTAAAGCTTCCCCTCCTTGTCAGGAATTTGACTCTATTAAGTTTTAATGTACTTATTCTGCATCATTTGCATGATGCTGCAAAGTACCAAGCTGCTTTTAAAGCAGAAGACAGGAATTAGTACTTGCAGGAAGATCCAGATGTAGAAATTGGATCCAGTGTGCACTATATGTTCACTTTAACTCTGGTTCTCTCAAAACACCCTCCCCTATTAATGAAACATGCAACATAAAAGGGAGGGCAGAGTGTGAATTCTGCCGTCATTTAAAAGTACTTCTGAAGAACATGGGCTAAAATGTCATAATATTTTCTGTAACACCATTAAACATTCTATGAATTCAATCAACACAGTCATTGTAATTACATAATTAAAACTCAGAACAAAATAGTGTAATTGCTGTTTTATGGCCATCATTACATAATGCATGGTTTTATAGCAATCTCAGCTAACTCTGGGTTTGGGTAATTTTAAGAAGTTGTTGATTTCCACAATACCACTCATGACTTGATCTAGAGTACTTAAAAAAATTGTTTGTGGTTTCTACTTTTGAAAGATGCGAAAGGAGGCTCCTTTTGAAAGGGTTCAATAAAAGCTTAAACCTCAGGAAAGTGGATTTTTTTAGAAGCGTAAAGAGCCAGCTTCCAGCTGATTAATAGAAATGTTCAGCTCAGATTTTTAATGAAGACAATAAGCCCCAGAAAATATCCATTTATGGGCAATATATAACTTAAGCTTAATCGGCAGCTCAATCATGGAGTCTCTGCCTCCCACACACCAGATTACGTGCTCTGCATCTCCAGATCTGAAGCACAAAAGATACAGCCTTAAGGAAGAGAAGGGGAAAAAATACTTCGTGTGTTTATCATGCCTCTCAAATATTGGTTCAGCTTGAGAGGCTCTCTGTCTTAGTGCTGCCTCTTCCAGCTACCCAGTAAATGCTCTGCAACTCAGGTCTTTCCTTCTAGTTCCCTCCTGTCCCTGTGCTATGCCCACCAAGCACCTCGAAGGTGGTGGAGCACTGGACAGCATTCCGCCTCCTTCCTATTTTGTGGGAGTTGCTATGAGGCCTGCTAATCCCTGCAATTTTAGGAATGTTTTGCTTAAGAATAGTATAAAGAGCTCTGAGATGAATGGCAGCAATCAAGCAATGCATATAGTTCCTTATGACAGCATTTCTGGGCATCACAACAGAAAACAAACCAGGCAACCAACTGCCACTTCTTATTAGATCCTGTACAACCACAATTGCATAAGTATTCCTACGCTATACAGCAATGAGTCTAAAATTGTTGCTTGTGGAGATGAACTAGAGCTAACGAAGCAAATTACTGTATGCACACATAGCACCAAGCACAAGATCACATTGCAGGCTACAAATCTGAGAAAGTAACTAAGCTCTTGACAGGTTAACTCGCACAGTTTTTGTCAGTCCCTAGCCTAGGTAGGTTAAGATATGCCTACATGAGCTTAGAACAGACCTTTACCTAATGAGCAAATGTATTTTTGGATTATCTCTTTCACTACTAATAAAAAAATAACACCTAAGGTTGCATGAAAATCTCATCTACTCCCATTTCATACAGCACAGAATATCCTGGCGTCAGTTTTCGCTTCTTCCTTGCCATGAAGAGTAAAACTACAGACATGTCAACCGAAAACCCAAAAAAGCAGGTGTATATTAGAGAACATGTTACTAACAGAAGCTGAACTCAGAGAATATTTATAATGTAAGAGTACTCAATATTGCAGTACTGAGATTAGCATGAATCATTCAAATTGTTTCTCAAATTTGTTGATAACATAATAATAATAATCAGGAAAAAAACAGTTCCCTTTATATATTCCAGTAGATAACAGGAAGAAGTGCCACATTTGGGCAATAAAAGCAAACTAATTTCTCCTGGTGAACTAGAACAAATTGCAGCTTACAGTGTGCAGATATTGGGGAAAATGGAGTTACCCCTTCAACAGCACCTGCGTGTCTAGGAGGCTGCATGGATTCTGTTCTTCAAATAAACCACTAAAGCTTTCTCTAAGTACATTTTCTGTGTTACTGAAAGAAAGTTTGCCCTGAAGCCATGGGTGGTAAATGCTTATTTATGACTGTAAGCTAATGGTGCCATCATCTTCAGAGCATGAGACCTTTACAGTAAAACAAGATGATTAAGGTTAATGAGTCAATTAATTTTGCACCTGGTATCATGACTAGTGGGTAACATCCTGCACTTCTTGTCCTACGAAAGTATATAACAATCCAAGACCAAGAACAGAGTTATTTGGCTTAGAAAAAGATACCATCATCCCTGCATCTCACAAGCCTTGAATGAGATCAAAGACAATCGAATATTCAGACAGTTGTTTTTCACCAGTGTTACAACTTACATATTTTTTTCTCCCAAAGAATCATCAAGACTTAAAGTGTGTGTGTCATACTAAAGTACTTACTAAATTGATAATGTCATGCTCATGACTTGTTCAAGGTTGGCACCATAAGTCTGCAATGAACATTTTCATTGTATCTGGCACCTGTGCAATTCACCCATTCCTCAGCCTGCTTTTCCTAATATAACTACAGTTAAAAAATATCAATATCAAAGGATTACGGTCTACAGGACTAATTGAATCAATACAACAGCTTAAATTTGATTCTTATTGAATACAAATTCAATTTCATGGGTAGGGGAAGCCCTAAGTTCTTGCTTCATTCACTCATTTATTACCGAAAGTCACCATATTTGATGGATATTCATTCATGAGTGAACTTTTGGCCCTTTGGCAAAGAATGACATAAATGTCTGCATGCTTCTTGTATTCAAAGCATCATTTTTGCAACTCTGATTTCTAAACACACTGAATAAAGAGGTCTTAGCAGTTATTTTATCTAAAGCATGATCGTGCAAATAACATCAGGAGGTTTCACGTTCAGCCCTAAATGTAATTCTAGTCAAATCTGCTTAATCTCTTTGCCAGTAACATACATTAGATCTGGGCTCTCATATTTAAGTTTGGCGTTTACTATCTCATCCATTATAGGCAGTTGCCTCTTGTCTCAAGTTATTTTAAAAGGGAGAAGAGTAAGGCTTTAGATTCATATTGAAAAGACAATCCTGCTCATGTCAAGATTAGCCTTTGTATTTCATCCTATCGAACTGTGCATCAGCCTTCAGAACAGGCTAGTTCTCCCCATGCTAATGCTGCCTACCTAACAAGAGAGTTGACAAACAGAAATATTAGTGAAACAAACAACATTACCTCACTAAAAAGTTTATCCATTTCTTACCCCATTAATCTGATATGGAGGCTCTCAGATTTCTTTGCCTTGGACTCTTCTTCTCAATTTATAGTGCATTTCCTCCATTTTACAGTCAGATTTACCTCACACAATGTACAACATAGGAGTTCTTTGTTCCTTTTTAAAAGAAAGTAGGAGGAGGGATGGGAACCCCACAACATAAACCCAATATAATTCTTGCAAAGACTCCAAATTCTCCAGTTATCTAACTCGTTTCACGCTTTCCGATCTAGCTGCACTATAAGTTATTTGCAAGACCAAGTTTGTAGCCACTGAGAGTACAATGAAGTTCAGGCATCCTTTTTGCAGCCCACAGGACCAGGTGGAGTTCTGCAGCTACCGACAGCAGAGAGGTAAGGTGAAAACTGAAGTATCCACGTTTGAACTCCTCACCAAGAGGCTCTTCTCAATTCTCACAGATATGAAAACAGATCTAAAATAAAAACCCCACAGATAACAGTGTTTTAAGCCTGTGGTAAACATGATGTAGCTCAAGTTCCATGACTAAGTTTGGCTGTGAAGGGATGCAGCAGAAGAAATGAAGGAAGCTGTTCAGAACCTGAGCGCTTAGTGCGCATCAGGCAGTGTAAGGATCTGTACTCAGCTATTTTTTTGTTCCTTTTTTGGACTGGGAACAGTATCTTAATTAATGGCGAAACAATCTGGCTGGAACCATTCATTCATCTCACTTCTCAGGTCCATAAACATCCACTCCTCCTCTCGATTTGATATTCTGCTCTTTGTTTTCTTTCCTGCCTGCACAAGGTAGAAACAAAGACTCTTGCACAGTAAGCAGCAAGAGATTTCTGCAGGGACATTATCATTCAATGTCTTTATGTGCTCCTATTCAAATCTGAATACATTGGTGTGTCTTTCCAGAAATCTTCATACCTTTTCTAGCAGTTAATAGCTTACTTTGGAAGCAGAGGTGCTCTAAATAGTGGGAGCCAAAAAGTACATTAGTGAATTCATCTAAGAGAAGTGTGCTGTTAAATAATAATATGTAGACTAATTAATGTAAATGCAATGGTGAGAACATGCTGACATTGTTGAAGTTAATGATCCAGCTGCATTATAATTTCTACCATTGTAATATCGAGAAAACCAAAGAAACTGGCTTTCTGCACCCGGGAAGAGCATTTTCATTAGGCATCTGGCAGAGACAGTTATACAGTCTTTCTATACTTCAGTTAAGACGGCTGTTTGATTTTTATCATGGAATTTGGGACAACAGTTGAGCTTTAAGTACAGCCTTGAGCAAAATGTGACACGAAGGTTGTGCTATGCCAGGAATAGGTTCCAAAGACCTGTGATTCAATGACACAGCTCCCGGAGTCCCAGTTCTCAGTCCCAGTTTTCCAATTGCTCACTTCTTTGTTTGTTGGCATGGCTGATCTGCCCTGCTGGCTTCAGTAAATTTTAATACCCTACCTGATGAGTCAGGAGTAGCAGTTACCTCATTGAGATGGTGAATACAGCACCTGACACATTTCCATGCCTCATCCCCTCTCATGTCTGCATTAGCTATTTGCTAGGAAAGAGATTTTAAGAAATACAGAGCTTTAAGAAATATAGACCAAAGGCCAGTAGGGTCTAGATGGAACTTATGCTGTCACACAATACAAAACTATCATAGAATCATAGAATAGTTAGAGTTGGAAAGGACCTTAAGATCATCCAGTTCTCCCTCCTATTACTTCATTCTATTGAAGCAAATAACCCCATTGTGGCTGCTCAAGTGTTTTAAATACAAGTATATGACCAAAATGGCCTACTTTATCAAGGAGCTAAACTCAGGCTACATTTCAATCATGTTCAAGTCTGTTAATCTCAATGGAGTGTCACTGTTTTACAGGGGTGCAGATAGCAGTGTATGGTAGACATTTCTTGGTATAAATTTATAACTTCCAAAAGTATCTAGCCATCTTCACCTGCAACTAAGAGATGCCCAAATGTGGGCACTGAAATCAGGAAGTCAATACATAAGAGCACTTAAAGACTCACAGAAACTTGACATCTGGAGTCGAAACTCCTCAAGATCCTTGATAACTATCCTGTAACAACCTCTGCCTTTATGTCTAATCACATGTTTTGCCTGTTGGACAAAATATGCAGATGAGCTTAAAAGTTTACCAAGGAGTTGTTCCGTTGAATAAATACTGTCTTTGACATGTAACTACTTTTTGCCTCAAACTGCTCTTCAGATTCAACTGCCTCAAACTGCTCTTTAGTAAGATCTGAAGCATGGGCACTTCTAGACCTTTTGTGCATGTGTGGCAACGGAGGCGGCTTCTGAAAAATCCCAAATTTGCATTAGCAACACACAATGCCCTCAAAGAAAATGAATAAAAGATTATGGTGCTCCAAAGGCCTAAAGGACAGAACAGCCAGGGGACAGAACAGTGACGGGGTTTTGGTTCATTTCAGCAGGACTATTTTTGTTGCTAATTTGCAGGGCTCAGAATGAGGGGTGATACTTCACAAGTAGTACAAAACCGCAATGATATGGGTCACATGGGTCATATTTCACAAGTCAGAAATCATTCCTGTTTTATTTAAGGAGGATTTGTCTACAACCTTGATTCATAAATGTATTCGGCCACCAAAGGACTTCTTTCACAGTGAAAATGAAGCTCATACATTCTGGTTCCTGCCTTAAGCACTGCTGCTGTATATTCCTTTTCTACTCCAGCGTGATTCATTTTACAGTTTCCAAACTTCCTTCCAGCTACAAGTCATGCAAAGGGACTGCTACTTAGAAAGAATAAAAAATGGCAAGAACAGCTGCCCATCTTGTCTAAAGCCACTCAGTCACAACACTTCTTTAAAATCCCAGCAACAGGGATTGCATTGGCTAAGTGGCAATATGGCCTAATATGGCAATGTTGCAGGCAGACCAACAGAACATGGCTTTTTCTATGACCAGACAATCACTCTGAAGATAATATTCTAGAGACAGATTTTCTGGAGATCTCAGCTCCCCTCTAAATTCCAAAATAAACTGTACAGATTCTAAAAGATACACTCATTGCTGGAAAAATACCAAATAGAAGATAAAGCACAACAATAAAACCACTTTTTAAGAAAAAATGGAATAGTCACTATCTGTATTTTTCTCTTTTTCCCTACCTGTTGCTTGTGTTTTCATCAACAAAGTGTGTCAGTCAAATAGACAAAGGCCTATTAGTCAGTGACCTTCATGGACAGCCCATCACTGCTGTTGAAAACCACTGTCAGAAACAGAAGGCTCAGAAGTACACCTCATGCCATGCAATCCAGCCTTCCCACAGAGTCCACTCCAGTTCAGACAAACACAACTTCAAAATTTCTGGTTAAAAAAAACCCAACAATGTTTGCAAATGATGCTGTGTTATGCCCACTTCTCATGAGCTGGATGCCTCTTTCACACGGGGCATCGCACCCAGGAACTCGTGTGATACATCACAGTAATTTGATAGAGGAAAATAATTTCATGTGACCTGGAATATGAAGCGCAGCTGCTGGAGGGGTTTGGAAATGCACAGCACTCAGGATGTTATATCTGCACATGGGATTTATATTTATACATCTTTTCAGCTGAAAGGTTAAAAAAAATGAAGAAAAACTTTTCATCTGTTCGTCTACTCAGCTACACAAATGCGTTACATGCATGAACAGATGATAAATGGTAAATATATGTACCTTAGGGAACTACTCTACATAACAAAGCAAACAGAGGCCTAGTTTCCATTTCATGCAACCTTCACAAAGATAGAGAAAAACTGCTGAATTCCTTAGATAATACAAATAAAGGGGGGACAAAGAAAAAAAAAAGGAGGGAAAGAATCCTGGATGTGTGCAAACACCTTCACAGATACAGGGAATTTTCTACACAGTGCAGAGTTACCATGGTGATGGGATGAATCAGATTAGATAATTTCTCTGCTCCAGAAACCCTTCTACTGAAGCCATTGGCAGGTTTTCCAGTTGATCTGCAGGATTAGCTCCATGTTTATTATTCTTTCCTCTGCAGAACAAATTGCATGAGAGATTAAGTGGCAACATTTGCACACAATAAGATTATCTAAAGGAAAGACAAGGAGGCAGTTTAGACATTAGTTACAGACTGGCTCAAAAGCTTACTGTAACCAGAAGACAAACACCTATTTCAACAGAGCTCCATGAAAACACAGAAAACCTACAGGAGGAAAAAAAGCCAACAAAAGGAGAGAAAAGAGTGGATGAAATTCCTCTGATGTATCAATATGACTAGGTATCCGCAGATCTTGATAATGAACATATTCAGAGCCTCAAAGTGCCTTTCCTAAACTAGCAAGCTGCCACCTTTACAAGCTGCCTGTACAGCATTTTTACAGGGATTAAGGGAGACCAAGCTCAATGTACCCTGAGCAGAAATTGTCCTTTACATGAGAAGCAGAAAGGAGGGAGAGCATGCAGGAACAGACTGCAGTGACTCCCTCTTCTGAAACATGCCACTCAACAACACACATAAATCCTTTGTTTTCCCCATGGAAGCAGCTGTGGCAGTGTAGCATAATGGGGAAAGGCTTGGGACCCTCATTTACTTTCTGCTCCCTTGTCCGGACATGCTCTTGGATGTTACCATGTAAGGAAATCCTTCTGTCAGCATGGTAGCCAGCATGTCCTCAGCCTACTCAAATAATAAGGTAAAATGTACTGGCTTGAATTTCAATTATTCTGCTATGAAGAAATAAAAGGACTTGCCCATAGTCATACAAAGCAGGAGGAGCTGTATGCTGCTCTGAGGCCCATGTCTATATCATTTCAGCACTGTAAACTTCAAGATGCTTGAGCCATCTATCCAACTTCTCAGCTCAGTTACCTACAGAAACCTGAACAACTATGTATCTTACTGGAATAGCAGCTCAATTCTTAGCTAACAAACCATCCTCCTTTTCTGACAGCCACGGGGAAGTCTTTCCAGAGGGATGAAGAACAGAGAGTTCATAAGACCAGAAAGATTTTATTTTGATTTGAAGTCTACAATGGATGTTATAAAATGACAGTTCTGCTTTATTCCAGAAACAAAGGCTCATCACCATTTTGACGCTCTCAGCAGAGTGCATGTGCAAAGAACCTTTGGTTGATTACACAGCAGCTAACTGGAGGATGCCAACACATCCAGCATTCCTCTGGGATTTTTTAAGCTGACCCTTTCTTGCCTCTTTTGATCTCTTAAAAGCTAGTGTCATAGGAGCCCTTTCTGGAGTGTCACTGCATAATGCTTCCAGCAGTTTGGAAGTGCATTCCCATGGTAACACTTCAAACCCTGATGGCTACATAATTTCAGCACAGTAAGCTTAATATCAGATGCCTGAGCCATCTGTCCAGCTCCTCAACTAATGTCGTTAGCTACTGAAACTTGAGCAATTACTGGTATTATTGAGATCACACTGCAATCAAGGAACAAATCCACAACACAAAAGCAGGACAGAGGAAACCCTAAAGCCACACTGAAATGGAGCTGGCATGAGTGAAAAGAGAAGGCGGGGCACTTCATCCAGAATTTAATGCAAATTAGAACTTAATCTGGCCCGTAATTTCTATCTTGAGTCTTCATTTTGACTGCGGAACAGTTTGAATCCTGTTCTCATTAATAGAAATGGCTGTGTGGTACAAGGGAACAGAAAACCAATCTCAGCACTCGTCTCTTCTATAAATAAACTTAAGAGAAACACCTTGAGACTGAGATGGAAAGAGTAGCCTGAGCTAGTCCATGAGAAGGAAGAGGTCCTTTTCTGCTTGGGTTGGGTTTCAGCTAAATACTGCTCAGTCATCAGAATTCATTAAAAACCTGGTAGATAGACTTATCCTGACCACAGTCAAACCCTGGAAACTGGATCACATCCCGTGGAGGCTCCCCACGCATGGTCTGCAGATACGGGTACAAATCATTAGGTTAAAGCAGGTACACAGAGGCCCTGAAGGGACAGCAAACAATTTCCTTACACACAGGGAAACTCAGGGAGACTGAAAGCCACGCCACATACAGGCAGCAGGTCCAGAGGTAGTGACATGCAGGGAAGCTGAAAGGGAACATGCAGGAAAAGACATTGTGGGAAGAAGCAGTGTTGAGATGGCAGCCCCTGGGCACATGTGGCTTAGATGCTGTCTGCAGGGCAGCTGTCTCGCTGTTTTGCTTGAGGGCTGGGAAAGAGGTCTCATCTCACCTGCCTATAGATGGGTAAACTCAAAAGTCTTCAACTAGTTATCCACAACATCTTAATAGTCCTTAGAGAGGCATAGGAATTGCTACAGCATGACTTGCACAGCACTTTAGACATTTACTATATAAGAAGACAAATTGTTCCCTATTTCTCTCCATGGGCTATAAAAGGACTCTGTATGCCCAGCTCAGCTAGAGATGTCTGTCCTGCAGATGTCTACATTAAAGCAGCAGAGTCCTTCCTTGGAGTGCTCTGATGACTGCAGTATGAGAAAGAGTGGTTAGTTTAGAGGAGCCCACTGCTGATACCCATCCGTCACCATACTAAGGAAACAAATGGTGTTTCCTATTACAGCTGCAAGGTCTGCCCTGCTAAGTCCTTACAAAGAGATGCTCAAGAATTCGTCCAGTCTGAAACAGCAGCCTGGTGTCAGAGCCTCCTTCCTGTTTGCAGCAAGAGAAATTGTGTTCCCAGCGATAAAAAAACCTGCATGAAATTTAAAAGAAAGACAGCAAACGAGAAAGTATGTGTCAAAAGACATAATGGTCACACATGTCAGCAAAAGAAAGGCAAGGCACAAATGAAGACACTTGTAGCAGTTTGTTCCCCTCACAGCAAGCACTGCTGCACAGCATTTCATCTTTCAGCTCATGCTGGTTTTGATATTTAAGTGTTACTGTCAGCCACTGGTATTTCAGTTAGTGGCTCTATTTCTTGGAAAGAATCTGTTAAGAGAAGCAGTAATGCCCATAGTTAGTCCTCTCATCTGGCTTTTTGTTTTGCAGTCTCACATTCCCAGACCTCACTTTGTGCAAGAGTTGGAGGGTGATTCCTCTACCAGCAGCCACTTCCCAGGCTTTCACACAGGTCACCTCAGCCTGCAGCACAAACAGCCTTTCCAGTCCTCCCTCTGTCTTGTAGCTTGCTATATCCCCTCCGCCTGGATAAAAACCCAGAAATCACAAATACCACTTGAGCTTAAACAAATTGGCCATCAGTAGTTCTGTCGACAGAAACTCAGGCCATTGCCAGCCTCTGCAGGAGGCAGGGAAATGGCTACAAAAAGGTTGACTCCAACTCAGATTTTGGTGCCTGAACAGTTCTCTCTAGATGTTTACCTACTTACAGGTGTTATTCTATTTCATGAAGAAGAGCATTATCATGGAGTAAATCCTATTTCTCCTTAGAGGGATACAGGGTACTTTGACAACATCCCTCATGTTCCTTACAGTGTCACGATGCTCTTTACTTCTGTGTTTTTGCTGCAGACTATTGTCTGCTCCTTCTTATAAGAGACATTTTTCTAACTAGAGCTATTCACAGCACAACATTCATTTTCTCCTTATTTTGTATGAGTGTATTGATTGAACCACAGCTACAACCGATGATGTGATTTTTGCTGCTTCTGCATTCAGGTACTTGAAATAATGTTGCCATGTTAATGCAAAGCTATTAACTACAGCCTAATATCTACCAGCCAGTGATGTGTGATAGAAAACCAGAGAACTATCCCAAAGGGAAAACTCAAAACATGTAAATATAGTTTAGTGATTCAAATAATTATAATTGTTTTCAATAACATTCGAATGCAACATTCAGATTATGAATGTTAATTCTCCATACCCACTCATCCATGGGTTTTTCAGTTATTATAAATCCCAGCTATGACAAGGTTCTTTATATGGCTTAACAGTAAGGGAGCCATATGACCTTTTGTCACATTCTATTCACAAACTGATGTCCAAAAATAACCTCCAAAATCATTATATGCTGATAGAAGACTGTCCACCTTCTTGGAATCAAGCAGATTTCTCACATTTTAATCCTGTGTATCATTAATATTGGGAACTCTGCTATTAAAAACTAAAGACTAGCTCTGGCACATTTTTGCAGATCTTGTGGAAGTGACTTGGCTGAAGCTACTCTTCAAATTTGCTGGCTGAAACTGCAATACTGCAGTACCTTTAGCTCCTGCCAGCAACATCAGTCACATATGTTTCTAACTAAGAGAGACCATTTAGAACAAAAACCTGAATATGGTTTGGGTTCACTCGCCTGCTCACAGGCTTGACTTTGACTCTGAGTGCTTCCTGTGATCGCTTCTTTCCCTGGGAGAAATCTGTGGTGCTCCCCAAGGACACAAAAGGCCCAAACTGCTGTATCCTGCAAATCAGTTATGATTCTCCTGGGTCCGGTGAGGCATAGATGGATGAATAATTAATACACTGTCTTTTAAATGCAAACATATTTACAAGGGAGAGGGGTTTGTTGGTGGTGGTGTTGATTTTTTAGAGTTTGGTTGTTTGTTGGGTTTTTTTTTAATAATCAACGCACTGAGTGACAATCACACAATCAGCAACTGTTACTAAACTATGAGCATAACATAAATTAAGGCGACAGCACTTCCCTGTGAAGGTCTATAACTATCCAGGGTCTCAACTTCTCATTTATTTCTCAGCAGTCTGTTATTAAATCAGACAAACATATGCACACATTAAACACTTCAGTGACTCAGTATAGCCTCCAGAACTAATGCCAGGAACCAGCACATGCATATCATATCTTTGTGAAGAAGTCCACAGGTTTTTAGTAGCAGCATGTTAACAGAGGGCAGAGTTGTGTTTCACTCTTCCACTGACACACAGCACAAAAGGTAGCATACAGCTAGGCCAGTGATTTCAGGTTTCAAAGTAGCTCATTCTGTACGACTAAAATCTAGAAATACTTATTGTGGTTGGTAGTACTTCACAGTACAAGTTCTACTGTTCACATTTTTAAAACTGCTTCTATAATTTGCACTGTCTGTGACCTAAGAGGAAGTCTCATGTAGTTTGCTGAGTCTCCAAGTAGAGTATTTTACAAAAATATTAACTTTCCTTTTTAAAGAAATGAAAGGAAAGATGAAAGTTTTCATGATGGTAGAGAAAATATTTAAAATTAGCAAAATATGTGTCCCAAAGGTCCAAGCAAAAGAGAATTATTCATTTTAAGATTTTCTGATTATTTTAATCCAGTTGTAGACCTTAATCATAAACCTAGTTAGAACTCTTGGGATTGCCATTCCCACTCCAATGCCTGTCTTTTATGGAAATAGGAAGCCTTTCCAGAGAGGCACAGGCGCTGCTTCAGTGCCAAGCAATGACCTGAAAAATTATTTTATGCTACTCACTGATACAACAGAGTGCAGCAAAAATGTTGTTTCCTATATTCCTAATTGGACAAGGCCTTTAAGTATGACGGCAAACATGGAAAACAGCAGCCCACTGAAGATAAACAAATACATAACACATTACCACTACATATACCTTTACTAGTACCTCCTCATACATACAGCATAGATTACTGCTCTTCTCCATCTTGCACTCTTATCTTTCATCTATATATCTGACCCTTGTTATCTTTTTCAGAACCTCCCTATGTGGGCCAAATGAGGAAAGTAAAAAAAGACAAACCCAGAAGCTGTATAAATACGCTGACACCACCGGCCCTACATGTAGGGGCCATCCATCATATTCATCACCTCAGTAAAACTGCTGGTGTGGACAGAATGCAAATCCTGTTACTGCAAAAGAGGTATCTGAGCACCTATGTGCATACCAGCCATCTAGGGGTCATAATCAGAGGATAAGTAAGACCATTTCAAGTATAATGCTGATTGTACTGTACCAAATTTGCTAATAAAACCCTTCCATGCCTGAAAGCCACAGAACCTAAGAAAATGTGATTGCAAAAGGAGCTATAGTGTGAACTGATTTATAATGAGTGTGCAGTCATGAATTGAAAATGGTAAGGCAAGAGTTAACACAAGACTGGATAAAGTCATTATGAGCCCTAAGCTCCATGCAAAATGGAAAAATAAGGGCATCTAAATTCCACTGCAAATCCAATAGGCTGCATGCTGGAAGCAAAGAAATGAGATGAACAAGGGCTCATCTACATTAGGAAGTTTTACTGCTTTAATTAATCCAAAGCCATAATTAAAGCTGTGAAATCTAGTGTGGATGCAATTTTACTGGTTAAATGAACAAGCACTTGGAGCTTACTATGGTTCAGATATATCACCTACCATCTATCTGTACCATGCTCTGGCATATTTTCATATACCTAGTTTTCTTCCACAGATGTTTCTGACTACGAATGTAAACTTCATATAGAAGTATTTATCTTGTTTATCTCCATGGATGCAGGACTACACCAAGGAAGTGTTCTGGAGATGGCCACATTCAATCAGACTGGTCCACTAGTGACATGTGTTGTGCACTCCGGCTCTTGAAACGGATGTCTTATGGTTCAAGAATTAAATTGTAGTTAAATGCTTTCCCCAGTTCTACTCCAGGCTTATCAGCTGGGAAAAAGTTTAGTTTCTTCAGAGTAGCCAGCATGGGGCTACGGTTTTGTGCTGGAAGCACAGCTAATAGCCCAGGGATGTTTTTGTTACTGCTGAGCAGTAATAACACAGAGTCAAGGCCTTTTCTAGGGGGCATAGGAAGTTAGCCTACCACTTGGCATTACTTCCACCTACAGATTAAGAACAATTTATCAATAAATAATTGACTGAAAATCACTGTATTAATCACCATCCATTGTGCACTCTGAAATCAAAGCAAGACTTATCATGAACTGGCACTATGGCTTGCCTCAATACAAGTATGAATGTGGCAAGTCTCACTGCACATTTTAAACTACCCAAGGAATCAAGACTACTCCAAAACTGAGTAGGCCAAGATGAAAGGAAATGCAGAACAGTGCTGAAATCACGTAAGTCCTTTGGTGATCAAGAGGGAAAACATTATTATTTACAATCTTCACAGTTGTGCTGAAGTTACGGCTATTGTAACTCAAGGGCCATTTCTTCTCACTCGATGTGAACTTGTGCACTGAATTACTTTGAGGAGCAATGTGAATTAAGAACAAAGCTAACAAAACTGGAATTTCAATCATTATTTAGCTGCTTTTCCCCTCTGCCCCAGAGTCTGAAACTCAATGTACAAATCTGCAATCGCAGAATTGGCAATGCAATAGAGGAAAAACTGAAAGAGTTTTAATAAATTATTCTGAAAGATATTAGATAGAAGACAATTCCCAATTCTTTTGAACTCCATCAGAGAACTCTCATCAAATTTTCTGGGAATACACTTCGGCACTAATCACTTACAAAATGGGATTAAACTTCTGGTTTCACAGTACACCTACGAAAATCTGCAGAATCATGTAACACAGCTTCACAAAGGGGAAACTGCCTTCCTAGCTTTATGAAACAGTTCCTTAGATTGCCACCTTCAACATGAGCCAGCTTATTCTGTCATTCATAAATTAAAATGCCTTAAGTCAGAACCAATTTCTTGACCTTGCCTTGAATCTGTGGGCTTTCCACATTTAAAGGTTTTTTAGCATGCATTTAACATTGAAGAGTGAGCATGAGCAGCTATCATTTCTGTAAGACCATAATAAAGGTCAAACATTTGTTAGATTGAGAGTGACATTAATACCTTCTGAATTCTTATTAGAGAAGGTCCATCACAGTATCATTTTCTTGGAGTGTAATAGGTCAGCTGTCAAATCTATCACCACGTCTGTCTCTATTTTCCTACTTTCAAGGCAGGACCGAAGAATAGAAGGAAATCAAAGAAATACACATCTCAAAAGCACTGATTTGACAGCTTTAGTCCCAAGTTCAAGTACGCGGTAGCCCATTACCTAGAAACCCTAGGACTGATTCTTCACGGTGCACTGACCAAAAGAAACTGAATTCAAGTACAGGACTGCACAAACCTTTTGTATTCTCACGTAACTACTGACTCGAGAAATGCGAATGACTCAACCCAGAAGATGTGAAAGACGAGATTTCAGCTAGGGCTGACTTCTTAGTTAAGAGAATTAAAGGATCACCTTCATGCTAGGCATGACAACCTGTCCTTAGATTCAAACATGTTGCAAAGAGGAGTTATGCTTTCAGTTCCTGGTCTGAACCAGCTGAGCATGACAGTATGAGTAACAGGCAGAAACCTGGCTGCACTTCACCTTCTCATTTACTAATTAGAAAGATGCAGTTGGAGCAGAGGGCAGGTACCTCGCCCCCATACCCTGCACACACTGGAATACTTATATTAGACCTGACACTTACCATTTACTTGATAAATACTCAGTGAATGCTGTGGCAGGGATCAGGTGTCAGCTAAACCACCATATACCTTTCAAAGCACAATCTATTCCTCCTCCTACCTCCCAAGAGTGACCAATAGCTCATATAAATCAGTGTAACTGTTCATAGGAGACATTCTACAGCTACTTTGACAGTCAGGCATCTCAAACCACAGTAATATTTGGTCAGTAAATTAGTATATACTTTTAGAAAATATTTACAATGAGAGAAAAAAGCAATAAAATGAAATACAGTGAAAAGAAAGGAGTATTTTATCTAACACAGTCACGCTTCTGGTTTTAGATGTCAGTGA
The DNA here is from genome assembly GCA_025447955.1 of Psilopsiagon aurifrons. NCBI lineage: Eukaryota > Metazoa > Chordata > Aves > Psittaciformes > Psittacidae > Psilopsiagon > Psilopsiagon aurifrons. Next base: position 41,977 of record JAOEHY010025144.1, on the reverse strand, counting down.
AAGCTAGCCAAGTTACTTGTGTTTTATGTATTTGTGCATGTTGGTTTAAGAAGAACATAAAGTTATGCAAGTGGAAAATATATTATTTTAACTGCAGAAGGCAAGTCAAGTGAGGAAAAAACAGAAAATGGAGGAAACTATTCCTGGGTGGCTTGTCATTCAGAAGCAACTGCACCGCTTTGTAAACCAGGCCAAGACACAGAAAAGTTTATAAGAAGAAAATCCATTCTTAAAAGGGGGTGGGGGAAGGAGGAGAGGGAGAGAGAGGGTGCACCAAACATTGTAAGAAACAAGGACTAAAAAGTTGATGCCAGTGTAGCCAGAGAAAACCAGGAGTAATTTCCATTTCAAAAGAGACTTCTCCAGTTTTACACATATGCTAATTCAGTGAAGCCTGAGCCACTGACTTGAAAGCTAAAAGTACAGTAGCGAACACAGCCAGGATTCACTGAAAAAACCAACCATGTTGCTTTAACAGGGCTCTCTCTTCCATCAGGCTGTTTGATAAACAGAAGAACACTGCTCTGCCCCAAAATCTTCATTGTTCTAATCACTTCAATGGAGCAATACTGATTTTTACCAAGTGAAACAGAGACAACCTTCCTGTCTGCCACAGAAACGAACAAAGCTCCTTCCTCTGGATGGCCACATCCAAATCAAGGTACCAATTCCGGCAGCTCAGATTCCACCATGAATACAGGCATTTTTAGTAGCAAGTATTCAAAACTCCTACATAAAGTTACTTGACAAAATAAGAGATTATGATTTACTGGTGAATATACAGTACTCACCATCTCTTGGCAGCATCCAGCTTCCAAAGTGTTGCTAGTGATAAACAACTTCCTAAAGCTGTGGTAAAAAGAAAGTTTCTTATTAAGTGAATTTTATTTGAGAAGAGAGGAACAGATAAAGTTTCTCTGTACTTCAGCCACTTCATAAAAAAAGATACTCCCCAAAACAGGACAATGCTGATCTGAGATCAGCTCAGCCATTTGAAGTGATTTATAGTCATGATTCACAGCAGGTACAGCTGAATACATGATGACATAAATTGTAGGAATGAAAGAAAGCTTTAATTAACTGAATAAAAGCTCTGAAGGTGAAGATAAAAATATTTTCTGTATTATTTAAGTATGACCATGTAGGATTTTTTTTATATCTGAGTAATTGCTCGTACTTGTCTACAATACATTTGTCCTGTGTTCAGCTTCCATAGGGCTTTCACAAGTTTCTGCAGATTGAAGCAGTAAGATGGACAAGATGGAAGCAGAGTAAAACTGATACAAGACTAATAATATGGCACAATTAAAGAGGGAGAACAGACAGTCTTAGCAGTACACATGGAATTGCAGAAGTAGTTCCTTCTCTGAAGCACTTTCTTTGCTACTATCCACATGTAACCAGAGAACAGAAGTAAATACTTTTTTGTTAGATGTAGTAGGTTTGGTGTCCCCCAGGTTTTATCCAACTCTGTAAGGATACAAATCCTCTGTATCTTGTACATATTAATATTATGGATTTAGGAAGAGTTTTTCCTGCTTTTAGCTGCCTACTAAAAGATTGTAGAAAACTGCATCATGCATTTGAAAATCCATTATTAATACCATATTAGCATTTTGAGTCTCTAAGGAGGTAGATGCTGTTCCAGGTCACCCACAAAGAATCTACTTTCCGTAATGAGGAGAGGAACTCTGACATCTGTCAACAGAGTAAATTCTACTGTTTTGCAAATATTGATCAAACAATCATGGTTAATGATACAACTCTGTAAGTGAATTAGACAAATGTTCCCATGTGGCTGTCAATTTAATTTCCCAGACTAAATTAGCTTCTTTTGTAAAGCAAAACCCTTTTAAGGAAGATAAATTGTTCAGTGACATCAATGTCCATTTCAATTATGGCTTTATTCTGGTAGAGACTGTTTTGCATAATACACCTGCTGTTCACCTGGACGCATTGTAAGAAGATACAGCAGGAGCCACATTACACTAACCTTGAACATTTATATCCTATGTCTATAAAATATGGAAAAGCTGATGTAAACAATACCCAAGCAAGCAATGACCCTTTTGTAACCAACAGCCAGTTGAGCTGGAATCACCTTTTTAATTTAATTAACCTTAGCACAACTGTGGTTAAGAACAGTGCTGTAGCTGAGCAAGAGCTAGGTGCAAGAATGGGAAGCCAGAATACACTAAAGGAAACTTGCAAATATCTTAAAACCAGACTGATTACCTCTTGGGAGTAACTCATGCATTGCTCTACAGCTTGCTTCAGTGAAGACAAAAGTGCCTGGGATTTAGCTCAACGGGCCCCCATAAAGCAAGAAGGGAGGGGCAAGGAAGGGATTAAATTGATCCCATTTAAAGAAACAGGAAATCCTTTCCCCCAGGCCTGCTCTCCATTCAGATCTGAAATGCTGTTCACTGAAGCAGGGTAGCTGCTCCCCACTGACTCCAGTGGACTTTAGAAAGCCTGATACAGAATATAAATGCCTTTTTATTTCTGCATGTTAGCCTTTTTGGCAGCAATTCATTACTTCTGAAAGACCTAGAAAGGCTCCTGAAAATGAATGTAAACCAAAGGATCATTTATTTGCATACAGTTTATTTCAAAATGATGATGCTAAAATAAACTTTTTTTGTAAACATCATTAACTTTAAAACTTGATTTTGTGACAAAATAGCTATTAACTCTTTCTCCTAAGAGAATCTTTTACTTGATATGCTCCAGTTGCATCCTGTGGATGGAAGGAAAAAATCTGAGTAGTTTTTTATCCAATATTATGACTACACTGCCTTTTCCCCTCGCAAGACAGGCAGTGGCTGCTTAAACAATCTGATCTTACAGGAGGAAAGAGAAAGTTTTATCACTCTTCTGCAATGTGGGTACATATATGGATTGCCCAGCAGAAACAGCACAGCATGAATCTCAAAGCCCTGTTGTTACAATTTGCAAAAGCAGTCAGTAAAAAGGAAGAGGTTATAAAGCCAATTTGCATACTGCATTTTAGAGCTTAATGCAGCTCTTTTTTGAAGAAGGGGTCAGCTTTTTTAGGATATTCAGGTGGCTAACTCAATAAGAGTAAAATGCCTAACTGCCTTTGAATTTCCCTGATGGACCTCATTCTGACAATTTAATTTCAAGAACTGGGATGTTATTGGAACAATGAATTGAGTCATATTTAGACTGTAAGAAAACTTTAATGTTTATTTTTTCTCTAACTGCTATGTTTCTTTCTGTATATTTAACCCCGTCGTGAAAAGGCACAGCCTGAGGATCCGTGTAAGTGGAAGAGAGCTGTTGTATAAGCAGAGGAAACTGTCTTGAACAAAATCTTTTAGAAAGTCACTTGGGGGCTGCAACTACATCATAGATGAATGCTGCCTGAAATATCTTTCATACCTTAAAATACTACAGCAGTGTCCAAGCCCAGAAAACGCTCATCCCTTACCAATGCCACAGCTATCACAATTTGCATAAGGAAACCCACCCTTTCTCTAAAAAATCCATGCTATCTGACCTGATGAGCCTCTCTGCTCCATGAATACTTAGCAACAGACCAGTTAAAGGCCTTGGACTACAATTTTATGCTGGTCCAGTGATATCTGCTCTGAAAAACTACTCCAGACTGTCCTGCGCTACAGGTGCTTGGTTCTAAGCTCTGTGTTATGTATATGCCAGAACATACCGCATCCCTTCCCCTCCCAGCCCACTGGTGACTGTAAATCCATTATAACATTAAATGGAACCCAGCTACCCAGTTGGAGTGATCACGACTCACTCTCTTAAAAGCTGTTAACTGTCATGTCTGAGCTGAGGTCATGCCACCTGTCAATTGAGTCCACAGCTGCTCTGTTTGTAGCTTGCTCTTGCATCATTACTGGGAAGTCACATAACGTGCCTGCTTTCCCATTCCATTTACTGCAGACACGGCCATCATATTTGTAGTGTGTTGTAAGAAAAATTTACCAGAAGTTATAAAGCATTACTGTGAATAATTGATGGCAACCCTAGGGGTGGCCAGAAAATGGAACATCTCCTCTGCAGCTCATTCCAGCATTTATTTTCATTCTGAACCTGAATGAAAGTCAATGAATCAAAATGAATTGTACAAATTCATGTAAACATTTCCTCATAATAAACAGGATCCAATGGCTCATTTAATGAAAGTATTTCCAGCAAAAGATTGATCTTTTTGTAACCAGTTGTTATCTGGGAAATAGGTAATGATGGGAATGCTGATTTATGATGGCACAATCAGATCACGCGGAGTTAGCTGGATGAAACAGTCACTTCTCCATGGTGCCAGTCTTGGAATTAATTATTTAAAAGTAAAATTATGCACTGTGGAGCTTTTGCAAGGTTTATTTCTGAGACCATTACTGCAGGAACCCTCTCCTCTACTGCATGACTACATACATCACCCCACCCACAGTTGTCACACCCTGCAATTGATCAATATAGCTCACTGACCAATTAAAGATTTGAGACATATGCTATCAATGAAGTTTTTATTTAATATAATGTAGAAATTCAATTTTAGGTAATAATTTCTTTTATTTTAAATTTTTTAAACCTCCAATCTCCCAAAACTCTTGGATGTATGGATTTGTTTATATTTCTAAAATAGAGCAACTGCTGTTCCTTACTGATGGCATTGCTAAAAGCTAATTTAGTGCTTAACCTGAATGAAGGATTATTTAATAGTCGGTATAAGGAGAAGAAAGGTTTGCTTCAAATACTGACTTGAACAGAGCACCAGAGAATATTCTCTTTGTGATGGCTTCTTTGGGTTCCATTTTTCAGTTATTTCTTTCTCCCTGGGCTGGGTCAACATCTGCCTCATTAAGTGTCTTCTGAGATGTGACCCACTTTTCTCTGAGTGCTCCTCTAAGACCCCTGAGAAAAGGGATGAAAGCAGTCCAGATTCTGGTTTTAGGCTATATGAATAATCTGAACAATTATATGAGCAGTTATCTGAATAATCAGGAACAATTGAATCAAGCCTCACAGAATAAAACCCATAGAAAAAGAAAGGCAAAGCTCTGTCCAGGCTCAACACAGCAAAGGTGGCACAAAAGAACACCTTTATGCATTTTACTACATGTAGATACAGGCAACAACTCTAGTCTTTTCTGATATAAAGTTGCCACAGCACTTTCATTCATGAGAGTACAAGGAACACATGAGAAACATTGGCCTGGCGCTCACTACAGCAGAAATGTGATCAAAGAAACATTCATTACTTCATTCAGCATTACTTTTAATGCTGAAGACTCAATGCTGCAACACAGCTAGCTTCTTTTTATTATCCTCGGTGAATAGAGGCTAAACAGCAAATTTAAAAAGGAGTAATTTTATCAATTGAATTGTCAAAACTGAATCAGGATAATTGAAGAAACTGAAAAGCAACGACACTCATTTGTGAACATGGAAGGATACTTTGCAGTTTCCTTCCTGAGACCACTTGCACTTACACCATGCACTTTATGGATAAAACATAGGTCTGAATTTATCCTAATTTTCTGACATCCATAAATTCATCACTAAGACAAATTATATATTGACATAAATTACAAGCCCATCAAGATCTTACAGAATGTGTTTTGTGGGGCTTTTTACCACTGACTTAACTGAACACAGAGATATCCAGTTCTGAGTGCTTTTGCTCGGCTGACATGGGTAAACATCACTTTCTAAATTCCACTGTGATATTTGCAAGAGAGCATACCTGCACTTTCAAGAATGAAACCTCATGTCCTGAGACAGCTAGACAAATGTAGATATAAACAAGGAATCTGAGTCACTGAGAAACTGGAAAGACGTATCAATACCAAATAAAGTTTCTATTTGTGGGAGAAGGAAATGCTGGGCTGAGATATGCAAAATGATACAGTCATAAATTCTCAGGGTTGATGTTTAGAATTTTAAGCTTAAAAGATTCAAGATTCAGTATCTTCTCTCTTTTTCTCTTTTCTAAGCTAACATTTCCTGCAACTATTTCAGTTATAGGTATTTATCTCATTGTCATAAAATTGTCATACTCTTTCTCCCCTTTTTTGAACAAACATTTTATTGTTGCAGTTCCCGGTTCAATTCCAGTGTAAATTCAAATAACACCACTTGGATGAATCAGCAGCAGCCAAATGACGTAAGAATCTTCTACCAGACACCCCTTTCCCCAGAGACAATGTAATAAGTTATGGTCTCCTCTGACGCCAGGCATTTTAGCATCTGATTTAATTTGGGAAGATCTAGATGACTGTACAGACTGAATGCTTCAAAAGCATGCTAAAATAAAGCTGGAAATCACTGCTCCCTGTAATTATTTTTTCTCAAATATATTAAAGTCATATCTCTGAGACTTCAAAGGCCCCTTCTAAAAACTGAAACCATTTTAGTAACAGCTTTGCATTTCCCACGGGCTACTCCTAAGCTTACTTGAATCAGTTTAAACTGCACAACTTCTGGGGTCTGGCTTAGCAACAGACGTTAATTTCAGCAACGCTTTTGTGGTAATTAGTATACAGAATTAAACACACAGCTATTAAATGCTGTACTGTGACTGGCTCTCTGGTTGTCCGTGAGAATGATGTTTATGGCTGTGGTTGTTTTATAAATGGCTAATGGAAAAGATATCATGACGTTAATGCTTTGTAGTGGCAGCTGCAACCAACAGTGTGAAGGCAGCAGTCTCAACTGAAACATGTATCTTTTAATGACTTTAGCATTGATGGGACTGTAACATTTTCAGAATTTAGATATGGATCTAGACCATGGTTTCAAGGATGGCTTAAATTACCATAATGGATCAAACTGAAACTCCATGTCCAAACATCTGCAGCTCCTCAAACCATGACCTAATGAACCATGACCAATTCAGCAGGTCATGGCAGAAGCATAAGCTTTGAGTATTTATGAATATTCTGCAGAGATAGAGTTGTTATTTTGTTCTTTAAAACAGATGACTACATATATTTTCACACAAGCTACTTGTGTACAGAGTGATTGATAGAAGCAACTTTGATTTTACAAAAGCATGAGGAAAATTATGGAGGCTATGCTGTGATCTTAAGAACAAACTTCATATATATTGGTGCTGTGATTGACAAAAGAAATTCAGTATTAGTTTGCAGTACAGCATTTTTCATAAGCTATGAATGGTGAAGAAAGGGTGGGGCCAAGGTCAAAGAAAGTATGGACTCCTACATCTTACCTGAGCTTTGTCTAAGGCAGAAATCATGCATAAGATATTTTAATTTTGTTTCACTGCTTCAGGAGAAGACAAAATAAAATAAAGCTGGGAGGAAATTCACCTGAATCCTTTTCTATGGATCTGTTCAAGAAGAATCAGACAAACAGTAAAAAACCACAACTGAAGCAGCAGAATGACAGATCTCACCTTAAGTAAGCTATAGCAGAAAGGAAGCCCAAATATGCCTCCTAGAAAATCCATCTGGGTTGAGTACGTTAGGTCTGCATAAGGGCTACTCAAAGGAGAATTTAAAACAGGACATAGAAATAAAGTAAAAATGTCTGCTGACATGTTAGTCTAGTAAAACTGCTCAAATCTCTTGAGAGCCTTGTTCACCACCCACAACAAAACCCACTAGGATCCTGGGATTTAGGAATGAGGAATAGACTGACCAGAACGACTGGCCCTGTAACTGAACAAGGGAAGCAACAACAATTATGAAATCATAGCTGGATTTTTTGTTGTGGTAAAATGTATTTCATTGACTCAGTGAAACAGCACCTGCTGCACTTGCCTCTAAGAAATATCAGAAATGGCACCACATGCATTAAGAAAAGTTCAGGAACAAATGACATATCACTTTATAACAACATCTGTTTTGGGGAAAAGTTGGGGGAGTGATGGAGGGGCAAAATCAAGAGAGCTGCATTGTGTATAGGCAATAAATTTCTGCTTGCAAAAGCAATTTATACAGTCACTGGGAAAGCTAGAGCAGCAACAAATGTCACAGTATAAAATATCACTTCAAGGTGATACTACAGGATTTGCAAGTTCAGTCTTCAGAAAATCTCCATGTTCTACAGCCTAATTCTTTTAAAACTAACTCCTGAAAATGTGACTTTTCAGGAGGTGTCTGCTCCATGTCAGCCCTGTTTAGCACATGTTTGGAAACATCCATCCCCTTCTGTATCCCTGCAAACAAAACCAACTACAGTAATCCCAGGGGAAGTATCTGGCCATACTTTTTGGCAGATTTCCCAAATGAACAAGGATGAGAGTATCAGAGACATCCACAAATTCACAGATTGACATCCCATTACAAATTAAACGCATCTTTACAGGTCCTTTCTGCTTTACAGTACACTATGACACTGTTCCCAGCAGTTCCATGCTTGCCCATTGGCAACACAGGGGCATGAACTGTGTGTTAGGACAGGCAGCTCAACCTTATGGATTTAAATTCTCAATGAAATGGTCACTTGAGCCTTCATGTCATGATTTTCACATCCCACAAAACACTGTAAAAGTCAACAGCAATGAAAGAAAGCATAATGTTTCATTAAGAAAGGATCGTGACTTCAGTGGTCTATGTTTACAGTTCTCTGCCTGTGCAGCACTGCATGTATCATCTGGATTCTTCATGGATACAGTCAGCTTGGTAAAAGTTCCCATGTTATCTATCTATTGATTAAACTGAAGCACATCTCTTTAGCTAAGGTATACTCTGGGTATATTGTTATCCAGCAAAAATACACAGACATATGCCTGAAAATTTTCCCACTGCTTTTCTGGGTGACTCACACCAGTTCAGGGAATAAAAAATGGCATCAGCACATGGGTCCCACTCTCTCAACCACAGCACCTCAGCACATGGAAAATGCATTTGATGTAGGCTGAAGTGCAGAACAAGCCTGCAGTCTAGTACGCCTGCATATTGGTCATTAACAAATGAAACAAAACAATGCATGCTGCCTATCCAATGGCTTTAACCAGGAGTGATGTTACATACTTTAACTTACTGAATACGGCAAGTTTGCACTGCACAGCTCCTCAGTTTTGCAAATTTGGTAAGATAGAAATTACTTCATTAACAAGCCCACAAGCTTTCCAGTGCAAGATTATACCTTATTTTCCAGTGCTCAAAGTTACACAAGCATCAGGATTTCTTAATTGTGCTTGGAAAACACAGACTTGCTTTTCTTGCCAACACCATGGCCAAGCTTTCTTACCTTTACTGCGAATTCACTCTTCCATTTTCCAGAGGTTTTCTAAATGGAGTAAGTTCTAATATCTTGCAAAATAAAAAAAAACACCCTCATTTTAATAGTTTTAAACAATTTATCTCACTAACCGTACTTTGAGCACTATGGTGCACTGCCAGATCTTCATGCCGACTTCCACAGTAGAGCTCAAGTGCTTGAGAAAGAGCTCAGGACCCCAGATGTCTTAAGAGCTCATTTCCACAAAAGGGAGACTTTCGCATCATTTCAAAAAGGAATAAAATGCAAACTCTTTGCTGCAAGTTTCTTTATCTCACCTGTGCAGGCTGCAGCGTGAGGTCAGAGCGATTCCTCACCAGAGGCAGCATTTGGATGTCTGAGTTCAAGAGGACATGAACATTTTGTTCATACAGAACAAAAGAACATATAGATAGATTGATCCCAACTAAAAAGCTGAACTTTGTTTCGTTCATTTTAAGCTGAAATATCTTCAGAGAACAGGAAAAGCAAACGTAAATTCAGCTCAGTTGAAGCAGCCCTTTTCATTCTCTGCCGGGAGTATTTGGGCATGTCTGGGCTTTTCTTTTCCTTATTCAACAAACGATGGGACTGAGGAGCTCCCCACACTTTCCAGGCTTCACCCCATCCAAGACAGCAGTGACCTGTGACCTTTGACCCCCTGCAGTTGACTGTATTGCCTCAATGAGGGTCTCAAAGGCTGTGTGCCAGGACCCTGGGAAAGGCACAGGTCAGGATGAGCCCATGCTGCGTTTACAGCAATGGGCTCAACTGTATGTAGAGATTCCAGTTGACAATTTTGTTTTAATTTTAAGAAGACAGTTCTGGCTTTCTTTTGAAAGTTTCTTGTACAAAAATAATGTTCTACATCCTCCTATGAAAACAATGACAGATTCATTATCTCAGGAGAATCTTTAATGTGTGTGCCTTAAAAGAGTATCGAAACTATCTCCTTTTCATCTAGTTTCAAAATGTTAAAATGAGTCGGCCTATTTCTCTTGAGGTTGAAATAACATGTGCATCTAACCTCACATAAATAAAGAAAAGAAGCAAACGTAACAAAGAGCATAGCTGCTAAAAATCCTGAGCACATCATTCACAGCAATTCTCTTGAGCTTTTGAGAGCTGAAAACACGGGGCTGACAAGGCATGTTGCACTTCCAAAACAAGAGCATTCATCAGCAGGTGCATTCTTTTCCTACAGCTGTTATGAGAAAGTTCATTTTGCATTCCATGTTTTTCCCATTCATTTTGCACCTGGGCAGTAAATTTCAAAAGTATATTCTCTTCTCTCTCATCTCTTCCCCCAAAAAGTCGTATACACATTTGTGGTACAAATAGGAGAGCAGACCTCCCACTGCCTCTTGGATATGCATGATATCTTTTTCTCCTGCAGTTCTGGAAGCTTGCTCCACCTAGGAAGAGAGTGATGGGGCCATCAGCCTCCCAGCTGCCAGATAATCCTCAGAGCACCTTTAGCTGAAACATCACTTCTCTGCCTTCAGTGAGATGTCACAGTAATGAAAAATGGAAAACAAAGAGTGTTCTGCAACTGCAGAGGAAAGAGTAAGGGAGGAGATCTTAAAACAGGAGTCAGTTCTGGAAACTCCTGCAATGGCTGTCAGCTCACCTGCTAGCGCAATTGAGAGTCTGCAGTGCTGTCTGCTGTTTAATGCCACAACATGTGCCCAAATGTAAATAAACACATGAAAAATAATTCAGCCTATGACTTTTTTAATAGAATTTTATGAAAAAAAAAAAAGAGAAAGTTGTTAGGAATTAAGTCAATCATTGAAACAGGAAAACTGGACAAAACTGCTAGTGTTGGTAGTTTTGCAATAAACTTACTCTGGCATTGAACAAGACACCTAAGTGCTCTGTGCCTCATTTTCTCATAAACTGGAACAGCACACCAGTACACATCCTCTTTGCAAATCTTGCCACTGTGGGACCAAAACTGTTCCAACTGTGAGCTATTTCTTATTTGGGGTCACCTCTGAAGAACCATTTGGCAAGTAGAGATGTTTGCATTACATCTAAAATAGGGGTTGTAGGTCTTTACAGCTCCCTGGTGTGGGCACATATCCCCTCTGCTTTCCAGTCGCCCAGGAGGGAGGAGGCATGACATAGCATTCTTTGTTAGGAAGAAACCCCAGAGAGCAGGTCTGGGAGGGAATATCAGTGCCTTGAACACAAAGACACAAAGCTAAATAGGAAAGGACCAGTAAGCACGGTATGTGCTGTGGTGATCTGCTATTCTATTTTGGGAAGTAGCCAGAGAAAAACAGCTTTCTGAGATCCAAACTCCAGGAACAAATGGTTGCTAACCTCAGAGAATCTGGGGACAGTCCATTATAACTGTACACATGAAAGCCAATCTTGAGCATCCCGAAATGCATCTGCGCACTGTGTAGCACAACTGGGCATGGATACCTAAACAGTAGCAGTAATAACAGGAATGTATCTTGCTGGTTCAGAAAGTACATTAATCAGCAGTGGGGTAAAGTGAGAGAAAGGAGACATTCATGTGAGCTTGCAAAGAGATGTCAGGCAAAGCATTTTCACATGAAAAAGTGAAGTGCATTTGTTGGAGTACTCGGAGAATAAAAGTACATCTCGGGCTCTCATTTAAGTACCTTAAGTAGTGTCATGGTGGCAAAAAAAATTGATGTTAATTGCAAATGCTTTCAAAATAGTCTAAATTACTCTATTAAAATAAAGCAATGCCTCAGGAAACAGCTGTTGTCCCTGCATATTAATAGAGTAAGACAGCTCCCTTGTGTTTACTATCTCTTTTTTTCTCTGTGTGCTTCCTAGTGAAATCTCTGGGATGGATGTTTGTACAAGTTGAGTGTCTACACTGGTCCTGTCAGACTCTCTCCATGGTCCAGTGAGACCATGGCACTATGGCAGGAACTTATTCACAGTTACTAGAGCCTCTGTTCTCTCCTGTACAACAACAACAGCAGCAACAACAACAAAGAGAGAAAAAAGGGAAGGGTGCAAAAATAAGGTGAACTAATAACGAAAGTCAGACTTGAGAGGTGGCACCCACCCTCGCCAGCATTCCTGAAGGCAAAAGGGCTGAGACAGCCTTTAGCACATGGTCTGGTGATAGAATAAAGAAAACCCAGATGAGAAAGGGTGCTAGCTAAGAGCTCCAGTCTAAAACTTTACCACAGAGATTGCTAGGCAGCTGTACCTGTTCAGCACCACCAGCACTGCCCAGCAGCCACTCCAAGGAAGGATAACAACAGCAGTATTAATAATAATAGCAGGTCCTGTTTTTTTAATAGAGGAAATAATTCTTCAATATCATCTGGAATTCTAGTTAAAACCTCAGATTAGGAAGGCAGTGACCCCATAAATGAAACAAAACCAAACTTCAGAATACGGTATGTCCTAGACTGTTACAGGCATATATATATAAAAGCTGTACTGGATGCCTGATGCTTCTGAGAAGCATGAAATGGTTCTCTCTCTCTCTTAAACTACTGAAAATACATTAAGTCATTGTTCCTGGGAAAGAAACAACAGCTCCTTTGTTACCAGCATGCTGCTGCGCTGCACTCTGCTGTGTGCCAGCTCAGGTGAGCTGTCTGCCTCTGCTCCCCGCCCTGGCAGGCAGCCTGAAGCGAGCTTGCAGTGCTGCCAATTCAGCTCTGCTCAATTGTCCTGGGTCCATTGTGCATGCTTGGTTTTGCTTATTTGGCAGTGAACAGTGATAACAGACACAACACAGGGATCCCCAAAAGTAGTGGAAAAATGAGCAGGAACTGTTAATCAAACACAACTGCAATGTCTACTAATACATGGTACAACTGTACATTCTGTTAACAAGAAGCACTCCATAACATCATTTTTTAACTAGAGTTCACAACGTTCTTTTCCCCTTTTCCATATAACTAAAGTGAATTTCTTTCAATAGCCAGACTCTGAAACTCACTCTCCCACTGAACATTGCCTTGAGAAGACAGGAAGAAATTCAACAGCCACGTACAGCAGTCAAAAGCTAAATACATCAATATAAATTGTTTAGCTAAATTGGTTTACAACTTTAGGACACACTAAACATGAAATCTAGGACAAAAGAACTCTTATATAAGCCACTTCTCTCTCCCTTGTTTGTAATGGAAACAGGTATTGTCAATTGAATGAGCATACAAGCAAACATTATAGAGACACAAACTGACAAGAATAAGTCATTCCTACAAACTGATTTTTACTGAAATCCAACAAAGACATATCGTATTAAATATTAAAGGCAGTCCAACCACAAAAGTAACCCTGTGCATAGAGTCTGCTGCTGTTCATGGCTACAAAATATTGAGGGCTCTTTTACCTGCACTGGAGAGAATAATTACATCCAGTAGAAGAGAAATAGTTACTGTTTATAGTATAGTTACTGGCTATGTTCATATATGGCATAAACCTGAATTTTTCAGAATAATGACTTGCACAGACTTTATGTCTTCCTTATCTCTGTTCCTTCAGCAGAAAGAGCATTTCCTTCTGTAAATTTCTGTAACCCACTGTGTGTAAAAAAGAACATTTCCATGCAATCATTAATAGTGCCATTTTGAAATGTTAAGTAAAATCCCATTTGATTTGATTTTGGGCGTTGGAACTAGATGATCTTAAGGTCCTTTCCAACTCTAGCTATTCTATGATTCTATGATTCAGTCCATGCTCTAAAGTGTCCAAAATAGGAATTATTCCCAAAGGCGAATCCCAATCACAAGTATTTTATCAGGATACAATTAGCAGTTACAAAGACTCACACCAACAGAGTAGATACCAGCCCCAGTAATGCCTACACCTAAGAACTTGTATTACTGCTTACTCAGGTAAAGCGAGAACACACTCAAGTCCCTCTAAGAACTATGTGCCATAAAATTCTGTGTCATGACGCATGTTTCATGTAAATTAAATTCTAAGGATGTAGACAAAGAATGGCAAGAAGATGACACCAGTAAGATAGGTGGCTACAAGCCAACAGCATCTGACATGAACTCTTTATCTTTTGAAGCTCTGCCTGCGTTAATAGGAAGTAAGTCTAGGTTAGCTTCCATGTTAACTAAAATGTGCAAGATACTTGTTTAATTTTAGGAAAGCTGCTCAATGTCATTAAGAAACGGCGATAGTGCCCGTAATGGTGTTCTATGTACATTGTTCTTTGTTCAGAGATTTTGCAAGGATCAAAGTGCCTGTGAGCAATGGTGTCCAGGAATAAACATTACACAGAGACTTGAAATAGAAAAGCTGAAGATCAAAGAGTTGGGCTGGAGGCTGCTGCTGTGCAGGGCTCTCTGTAGGACAGCCAAGCTGCAACAGGGTGACAGGGACGGTCTCCATCCCCTCCAGCTCACCCTCACCTTGGAGAAGAGCAAGGGCTGGAAAAGAAGGAGCTGTTTTCAGTGAAGAAATGAATAAACTTCAGAATGTAAGAAATCCACATAGCACTTGTATTCCCATTTCCCTTAAAGTGTGAAGATTAACAAGGAGAAATAATTAGACAAAATAAACTAGTCTGCAAGTAAAGGTAACAACTGAAAATTAAATATCTGTCTATAGAAAGGAATACTGAAGCATACTAGAAAGTAAATAGATTTGGGGGGAAAACAGAAGCTGTGTGGCTAGAGAGAAGCAAAGCACCTTGACTTGCGTCAAAAGGATGCTAATAATCAAAATGACATTTAGAAATTAGAACAGTGGAAAAAGTATATCACATGCAATTTAAAATGCAAATTCTTTGCAAATGCAAGAAAACCCTGCGGATACTCCAAAGGCAATCAGACAGCAAAATCAAAATTAAGAAAACCAAAGACAGAGAACCTCATATGCTCAGAACATCTTTATATATTTAATACATAAATATATTATAAAATACGTAATTTTTTAGATACATATGTAGGAATGTTACATGTATATGTATGTATGGCATTCATGGCACTTATATGTAAGAATGCATGCCATTCTAATCTTTCTTAATTTCTTATCTGAAAATAGGCATGCAGGCTGTGGCCAAATGGCTCCACATTTTGTGCCTATAGCCAACAGGTCTGGAGTGCAGCTGCACAGGCCATTTGTTCCACTGTCTCTCACTTACCCACATCCCATCTGACCTTGGGATAGACTTTAGCATCTGTTTTACCTTGAGACAAGGTAAAATTGCTAGGACTTGAGATTCCTAGTTATTGTTCACTATTATGCTAGCGTTCATTCAGCTACTCTTTACTAGTGTACCAACACACCTAACAATGTTACCGCATTACAACCCGGCTGAGGAGGGAAGCACTATTCTTTCCTCTTGGAAAGTGCAATATATCTAGGGTGCAGTCACAGTAAAGACTGCTGAACATACATCTGAGCTGATGTGGGAACTGGTGGCAGTTAATCTGCAGTAGGATGTGAATTGCACACATTAAATATCCAAGTATTTACCAGATAAATCTGGTCCCTCCAAACCAATTCAGTTCCAACATGTTGCACTGAAATGTTCTGTAAATCTTAAACTAACACTGCCATAAAAGCACCAAAGATTAGGAAATGGGTTCATACCCCTGTCCCAGACCTGGGATTCAGGGGCAAGGTAGAAAATATCCAAAAAAAATAATCCACTGGAATGCTCAAAAAAGAGCTGAGATACACTGCCAGCATTTCACATTTAAAAACAAAAATAAACCACTGCAACACTATTCACAGATGACAGCTGAGATTGGTGCTGGTGCCCAGACTGCACTGTAGCTTAGTAGGAAAAGTATTTCCTCTGCAAGATAAGGCTGGAGATCCACTGCTCTCATGAGTAGGAAGGATCCATCCAGCTTTGCTGAACTCATTCATTCACCAAGCTACAGGAGCCCAGGATGCCCTCCATACCTGCCATGGCTACCTTACAGTGCAGCCAAGGGCACAGGGATTAGGAGGACAGGGGAGAGCCAGCAAGCCAGCAAGAAATTGGCCCTACAGCTGAGACACAAAGGGAGACTAGGAAGACTGTCTTGTATGACTAGTTCTGGCTTTTGGTCCACTTCTGCACAGTTAACGGTCAAATGAGCAGGAGCTGGCATCCCGTCCTCTCACATACTGAGGGGTTTAACTACACATACGTCACAAAAGATAGTCTGTTATTTGCAGGAAAGGAGTCTAGTCTGTGAATCTGTAGAATAGAGGAACACTCAGCATGCAGCCCAAGGGGCTAGTATCAAGACAAACCCTATAGCTGGTGGTCCCCACTATTTAGCAAGCTCTAGTCTGAGCCTGCATCATGTGCAGGATTCAAGTATCTTATTCTACCACAGTGGAAAATTTCCTGACCTTCAACCACCCCATTTCAGTCAAAGTCTCATTTCTTTAAGCACTGCAACTCACAGATTGCAGAAGCCTGAGCAGGCTTTCTGAACCTTCCTGCACTATTCCAATATCCATCATTTCAATGTCACTGAGAACTTTGAGCCCTTGATCATTTATCTCTTGAAGGACATTAGGAAGCTGAAGAAAATTTCTTAGCACAGTTCTTCCTTGCAATGAAGAGGCCATTCTCGTTGAAGTGCAAAATTATGCACATAAAATCAAGCACAAGGAATGATAATTTGTGGATGTGCATCAGAAATGAATCATTCCACAATCATCACCTCTTTACCTTATGCTACTGAAACAACAGTGACATTATTTGTTAATTTAATTGCTCAACTTACATGTTTTACTGTATTCAATCCTGGGAATTATGTAAAAGAACTGAATATATACCAGGCCTGAGAAGTTTCAGTTTCCCTGATATAAACTACCAAAGCATGAAACTGAGATAAAACTGCATATCTTTTTCTCCTTCTATACTTCAACTGAACTCCACATCCCTACAGAGGAGAAAAGCAATAAAAAAGGCTTGAGTAAGCCTTGAGTAAGGTACTCACGAGGTACAGCTGAACCACTGTTAAGGAAACCTCCCTATGGGCAGGCATATTATTATCCCTGGAAAAAAAAGAAAGAGAGAAGAGAGTTTGTTGTGTTTGTTACCTGGTCCCTGATCTGCTCCAACACAGCTATGAACAGTTCTGAATTTATGATATCATATTTAAATTTTTTAATACTGTGTTTTGTTCTACATAGGCTTGTTGACCAGTAGACACCTTGCTATACAGAACTGGGTAACAGTTTATATATCTGTCTGTATCTGTATGTTATTCATTTTATCCTTGTGTTATTTTAACCTCTTTGTGGAAGCAAATATCCTTCTGCTTTGAGTTGGTATGTTGCCAAGCAAAAAAAGTCTTATCCTATAGCTGCAATTCCCAAGCTGCATGACAAATAATAAACAGCAGTTACACAAGCCAATGGCACGTTTGTCAGCCAATATTCAGCAGAAATTCTACTGTGGAAAAACAAAACCAGTGCATTTAAGTACCAGGAACTCAGAGATCTCTCTGATTAGCTTGCTTTGGCCACTACTCTCAGTCACCAGTTTTTATTAACCACCTCTCTCTGTTTTCTTTCCTAGCCCCCTTCTTTCCCATCTCTGCTGCTGTTTAATTCTGAATAATGGAAATTACTTTTTAAATTATGTTTTGGTAGTTGTATGAGAAAAATTTGGTGCTGCTTGGGAATAAAATGTTGGGTTTGATCTTCTTGGCAGTTCTTCATGTGTTTCTCATAGATATTACTACTTATGTACAGGAGGACCAGCTGAGTCTCTATAAAGACCAGTTTCATGGGGTTTAGAAAGCAGGTTCAATAGTTTTATCACATCCACCAACATTCAAAAGTAAATCAGGCTCCCCTCTACATAAGGTACTCAGACTATGTGAGTCAGCAGGGCTGCTTTTGCTGTGTGTCATCTCTGGGTTTAAGAAGCCTGGGAAGGGAACCAAAGGCATTTGAAAGAGGCAGGGTTATGTGTAAAATCTTTAAAAGAAAAACAAAATATCAAAAAAGAAAAGAAAATCAAGTTGATTTGGTATGAATGCAAGCTAGCTCCTTCTAGAGGTAGGTTTAGGAGCAAAACATGCAGCTGACTGAGGGCTGTGTAGGATTTAACAGTGTGAGTAGCAGAAATCTGTGAATATTCTTCTCCTTCCATCCTTTCTACTGGGATGAAACCTTGACCCTGGGAGCTGTGGCCCTGCAGTCTGTTCTTTCTCTTTCCACTTGGTAACTGTGAGAAGCAAGGATTAGAATACATTATGCACATCTAAGACTGGTCCATAACTGGATAAACAATGTATATCACTATTACTTAAACCAACAGATAGAAAATAATTAGTCAGTTATACACAATCAAATACACACCTTCACACATACATCCATACATGTATCTAAAATGTTTGTGGACAGGAAAATTGGCTATATAAACATTTGAAGCAGAATAACCATTTCTGATTCTCTTAAACCTCCCTCCCATTTTTATTTTCATTGGGTTAATCTGTCTTTCCAAAAAAACCCTAAAGGAGGCAATTTATTCTTCAGCAAGGATTAAAATTCCCTAACTGTGAAACAATTAATTAGATTATATCAAAATTGGATGAGAAAGAGCCTGAGTAACGGTTAAAAAACGAACTAGAGATAGATGAATATGAGAAAAAACTGCCTGTCACTTAGACAGCGAACTGGAATTAAGGGGATTTAAAGCAATTCTCAAATCCGCCTCAGACATCAAGAATGACCTTTGGACAATCACTGCTTTTCAATTCCCCTTTATGAAATAGGCTTGGAAATAATATTGACTCTCTTTTGCTTCTGGGCTTTCTTGCCTGTGGAACTGTAGAAACACTGAGTGAAAGATGATTCACTCCTTGTAAATCTAGCCCTAAGCATTTTCCTCGTTCTCCAGAAAGTCAAAGAACAGTATCATTGAACCGGTTTCTTGCAGAGACCAAGTTACCAGTAAGTAAAGAAAGAGGAAAATTGAGCTCAATTATAGCCAGTAAATCCAAAGAACAAAAGAGTAAAACCGTATTTTAAGACCAAACTGTATCTGGAAAAAAATCTGGACAATATGGGCTGCCCAAAAGGGATTTGCTGTGTTTCAGGGACAATTTCATTTGTCCAGAGGGCAGAGAAAGCTACTCAGGGAACTGGTGCCATGCATTTGATTCTAACTCATAAGGAGAAGAATTTGAAAATAGAAAGAAACTTGAGGAGGCGGAAAACCAAGAAATTATCTGAGTTCTCTATTGCAAGGCACAGTGCAATAAGAACAGCAAAAATCAATAGGTTCAGGGAATTAGTAAGCTGAATCTTTTGGGAAGAAATTCTAAGAGAAAATGAAGTGCAGGAGAATTTGCAGTTATTAAAACAGGCTATATTAAAAAGACAAAGGCAAAAGAGTCCACCATGGAGGCAAAAGACCTGGCATGACTCTTTAAAGAACTTGAAAACCTAAAAAGAACATAAAGGAGGAACGGAAAGGTATTAAACAGCTAGACAGGTATATAATCAGAAAAACTAAGGTTAAAAGGGAGTCATTACTAGCAAGAAATAGCACAGATAATAGGAAAAATACTCCTTCAGTATCATGAGAAGGTGGCAAAGGTGAAGATTATTCTTGAGGTATTTTGAGGTATTTTGAGGACTTATGAAGGGCAAATACAATCCTAACAAACTGAGGAAGCATAAATAAAGAATCTATTTGCTGACACATGGAAGACCAGTTAGATATTACTCATTTCATCATGTATGAAGATGACAAGTGTGACCATCTCTGATACAAAGTGACAGCGTCTAATTAAGAGCATTGAAACCTGACTCAAGAAAACATAACACCAGGAGACAAAAAAGCTCAGCTTTCCCTACACCTCAAATAAACATCCCATTGAGAGAAGACAAAGGGATATCAATAGCAAAGCAGTCAGGCAATCCATGCCTTCAAATTTTCATATAAGAAAAACTCAGTTCAAACCACCTGGGCACACCAGCCTAACACTTGGTCATAAATTCGAAGTTTACAAAGCAATCCATATTTTATATTTAGATTCAAAATTGCCTTTGGAGGCCCAACCACGTCTCATCTACCTAAAGGAACTTGACACTAAGCCTTTTGCATGGACCCAAGCATAAATTTAATGTACTGGAACATAAGACACGTATCTTCCCCCGTGATGATCCTGCAACTTGTCCAGTTCCCTGAAGAGCTAAGCTTTGAAAAGCCAGTTAGCTTTTGAGTCACTTCAGTGTTCAGGTGAATTATTTAGCAAGCTTGGCCTGCTTATTGTTATCTAAACCACAGTAATGTTTCTACCATCTATTTTTAAGCACAAATTGAATTTCAGAAGACTTGACTCACTAGACTCATGATTTGGGCTACAGACAGTGTGTCAGAGCAGCACTTTAACTCAGCAGGAGCCTATCTCTCTGTAAGGAACATATGTAACCGGGCTTTGAAGTTGGCCTACCTAAATTACATTTTCTTCCATGCCTCACACAACCTTGATTATATGTAACTGCTTGCAGATGAAAGCTACAGTATCTCTTGAAACAGCCCTAAATATTAGATACTCTGATCATTCTGATATGATTGAGTCACTTTAAACCCACCCTGACAAATAAAAGAGACTATTCAAAATGTCCCCATTTTTTATCATGCAGCAGAAATAAATGACCATCAGAGCAGATGCACAAGAAGTCATAAATGAAAGAGACAACTGGCAACAGTCTCAGATTTGGGCTATGTGTTGCTTCTTTTTTGTATTCATTGCTTGACTTAAGTTTTAATCTTGGAATATTGGTGCTTGGTTTTGATCAGACAGGTTTGGGTTTTCTTTATTTTTTAGTGCCTAGGTTTTTGAGAAGTCAGATTTCTGCAAATTTTTAGTTAGCTGTAGCATCAAGGGATAAAAGCTTTTATCCATTTTTTCTTCAGGCTACAATGCAACAAGAGAGAAGATGCATACAGCTTTAACTTCCAAGTATTCCTCTTAAAACAGTAGGACTACATAGACATACATTAAAACACTAAGTGCTCACTAAATTAAACTGTTCATATTTACTATACAATTCAATTACTTTTCTCAGTTTATCATTTGGAACCTCTCAGGAGAGAGCTTGGCAACAGCCACTGCCCAATCTGAATACATTGAAAATTTGGTAAATATGTGAAATATCAGTTTCTTCAAAATACTATTCAGGGGAACAATTTCTGCTACAAGACAGAAACAAAGCATGTCTTTGTCAGCTTTAGAGCCATTTAGGGAAAGAAACATGCACTTGGAAATTGTGTAACTACATGAAGTGATAAAACAGAGCCATTTCTCTCCTTCACTATGTTCTAATAATTGGACAGTTATCAGTTAATTAATTGTAGACCAATTTCTGTGTTTGAAACGCTCCCTTCCCACTGACTTCCAGTTCTTCCAACAGAAAAAACTGTCACTGTAATCAATAAGATGTTTGCACTCAACTGCAGACAGAATCTGGTAGTGCTGCAATCTACTGAAACAGACCCGTAAGCACTTCACAAACAATACCCCAACTATCAGCACAGACATGCAGCATCACATCCTGCATTTTAAATGCATATGAATTTGTTCACCTGTTATCCAACTCTCTTCATTCGTCCTAGGGCTGTACTGATCCCCCAGATTATTACGACTTACCAGTTACTGAAATCATAGCAGTCTCAACACTGGCTGTGCCTTAATTCTGCAGCCATGGACACAATAGCTTAGCTCATCACCAATGAAGCAGCACAGTTAGCACTGAACAGTTTTTACAGCCAAAAACTCTAAGAAAGTAAATTTCAACTTGAATATTTTAATCTTTTCTTTCCCCTGCATGTGTGCTGTATTTTGACTTCTGTTTGTAAACCTCCTGGCAAGGCACCTTGCTACAGTTCCTGACTATTAGTTCAATATAAATCAAATGTAGACTTGATGTTTATTATTGTAAATGTAATAGCAAGTAGATGTATCACAAGGCACAATAATTACCTAGATTTAGCACACTAATGACCACATTAATGGCATCACGGCTTTCCTCCAAGCAGAGTTTCTTTTATTAAAGTCCATTTAAAGGGGGCGGTGGGGGATAGTGTTATAGTTTGTGTTTATTTTGCAGGAAGAGGCAGCGATCTGCCCTATTTTTATTTTAAGAAACTTAGCGTTTCATTACAAGTCAGCATTCTTTCTGTGGGGGGGAATATAAAAGGAAAAAGGTTTAACAACACAGTTTCAATTGGCAGTTGACATCCAGATACCCTTACTACTATAGTAGTTTATGCCCTGAACTTCCATGGTGGCATTTACTCAATAAGAGAGTATATAAGTAAGTCAATCAAAAGATCAATATGTGGCCCTATGAATTTATAGCCGCCAAGACTTCCCCAATATTTGTTTATAAAGTCCTAGATAACATTCAATCTATATTCTTATCCTGCAACTTGCAAAAGAATATAAACATTATTTGGAGGCCTCACTTAACACCACATTGCAGAGATACAACAAACAGCAATTCCTGCTTTTGAGCCATGTGGATCAGGTATGGAGGAGAAGAGCAGATGTTTGGATGGTGCAGCATGTGTTTTGTTTTACCTCTAACGCTGGACCTGCTCCCAACAGCTGCTATCAGACTATGAGACCTAGTAAACTATTTTCCTTGAGGATCCTGTTCCTGCAAATGAATTTTAGAGAACTGAAGCTTTCATTCTCAGTGCATTTTTAAGCATTGAAAATCTGATCTGAATCTTAAATACTCATAAATTGAACAGCCATTGGAACGAACTAGAAAATTGCTTGCAGAAATCCCTGTGAATTCTAAGTGAATCACATGCTGGTTTGAGTCTTGAGGCCAGCACTGCATAAACAAGAAACCTTCTGCTCATTTTCCATGTTTGCACACTGGAGCTAGGGAAAATATGGAGGAAATTGTAGCTAGAAGTGTATATGATTTATAGTGCTTTGGGGCAAGTGGCACAATTTATGCACTATATCCTGCATAGTCTAGCCCAGGGGCTCTGCATAACATTTTGATGACGATTTAATTTACTTGCTGTAGTGATAGTATAGTCTGTCATATCAGAATTTAAGTACATTAAACAGCAACACCATAAAACTTCTCATATTCATTCATAATTCTAGCAGAAAAAAAAAAAAAAAAGAAGGTATTTCACATCAGAAATAGTTATCTTCTGAGAAAATTCTCTTTTGGTTGGAAACTGTAACACTGACAGCCTCTATGCCCTTCTAGTCCTTTGCTTTAGAGATACTGATAGGCAGCAAAGCAGCAATATATGGACATTATATGCGGCTCTCCTGTTCTAACTCCCTGGGCAGTACAATAAATTAACACCATGTACAACGAGATGCCAACACATCTGAAACACTCCTCAAACATGTTTTCATCTGAGAGCTGGTAACTGTCTGGGCACTCCTCATCTGTATTAGATCTCAGCCAAGCAGATTAATTTAAATTATGAGAAAACAAGCCCTATACACTCTGCCTTCCAAAGTGCTGGGATCACTCACCCAACCTAGCTGGAGTTAGGTGCACTGACTGACTGTAAGTGATGGGGATCTGCTTGCTAAGCAGCTTCTCAATGAGAACATTTCAGACTGGAGCTTTGCTCTCCATCTTCCCATCCCTATGGGGAGGTAAGAACTAGATTCGGATGCAAGTCCTGGTGTCCTTCCTCTGCAAAATACTTTATTTGCAGTGAGGCTCACAAGTATCTGTTTGAAGACTACCTGGTCAAGGTATAAAGCCTTAATCCAGGCCCAGTGCTGCACTGGTATTACTCTCTAGACTCAATCAAATACAGCATTACCATTCCAGTCTAGCATGAGACACTCTTAGAAATCTTGTCATAATTTCTCTGGATTGAAATGGTAATGGGTTCTCATTTTCTATGGACAATTTGAGAGGAATATGCCAAATATATTAAATAAGGGACAGCACATGCACAGAGGTTAGATGGAATTACTCTCTGTAAACTCATTCCCTTCTGGCCAGAGTAAGTGACACTGACACATATATATCAGACCTGCAGGCTTATGCCATTGACTTTAGTGACAGACTTCCCAAAGTGATGAATTTTTGCTCACCTGCAAGTGCAAACTGGGTTCACTTAAAATTAAATTTGCATACATTCTGGTTTTATTATTAAAGACAATGAGAAAATACTTGGCTGGACTTGGCCTAGAAACTGGATAGACTGCTTTTCATCTCTTGCTTTTCTGGGAAAACTCTATCTTGTTTAACAGGAGTTAAATATTCCTAATACTGATGCTCATATGGGCTGAAAAATCTTTAATCCCAGGAGCTTCCTAAAGCAGTAACGCACCACTTGAAGAAATAAGAAGAAATAGGACAAAAAGCTGTTTTTTCTATTTCTCTGAAGTTTTTTTGCATACATTTGTTTTTTCCTTATTCTCATATAGCAACCAATTAAAATTACTTTAATCAAGCATTCCTTTCCCTACTTGCTGCAAAACTAGGAAGTGTGAAGTTTAAAAACTAAATTAATAAAAAGGGTGAAAGTTCAGTTATCAAGTTCCATTAATATAAATGTTTTTGAAATGCTGCTGCTAACAAAATAGCAGCAAATTCCTTGTACAATGACTTGTAGGTCATTTGTGACTGAGGCAACTTCAACAGCACTCAAAAATCCTTGCTTTGGACTAATTACTATTAGTGGGAAATATCTTACTAAAAGAAATAAAAAACCAGCACAGCTCTCTTAGAGGCAAGACCTGAAAAGATTTCAAACATCAGCCACATGTAGCTGACGTTCAAACAAGACAGATCTTACATGAAAGAAAGCTGAAAACATAGAATTGCCACCTTGGAATTTCTTCAACTCAGAACAACATTTGTGGTGAATTCAGACCCATTCTAATTCCATTGAATTGTCCTTGAAACAATGCTAAAGGCTGTGGCATGTAATAACCATGACGGAAATCCTATTCTTAATGGCCCAAATCCCCAAAAAAGATTACAGTATCACAGCAGCAGTGCATCTTCTGGACTTACACGGGAAAACAGCTTAGGAGATGGAAATTCTACAGGTATTCTGCTGGTTTCTTGGGTTCCCATTACATTAATTTTAACATTTTGCAATTTATGTTTCTGTTCTTAATGTGACTGATGTCTCTTTTTCTGAATGAAACATTTCTCTCTAATCATAATGCAGTTCCCAAAGCCCATTAAAATCAGAGACATAGTGTTAAAATGTCAAGTGCGTAATTGATGTGTGAAATAAATGGACTCTGAGGGCTGCATGGAGGGTGAGCAGGCACTCTGAAGGATACTTCAAATGAATGCAGTAGTATTGTCTGTACAAATACAACAGACAGGAACATTTTAAGACAGCTTTTACCACTGTCCTTCTTTCTTTCCTGCAATGGCTGTAAAACACACACAAAAACTCAACAAATGCAGTATTTCATTTGGGCAAAACTACTACTGCAGATCTCCCTTTTCTCTGAAATAGATGTTAAGTGAGAAAGATTCAGAAGCAGAGCAAGGAGCCTGATTGTATTTTTTTCCATGATAGCAGCAGATAATCCTGAAAGTTATGTTAGTTTCCCATTACTTTTTACACAGCGTTGTAAAAGACCAGTGGCAAAAAACTCTGAACAAAAGCTGAAAAGGATGAATGCTCCAATTAGACAATATGTAACTTCAGAGAAACCTAACTTTTGGCATGATAATTGATCTTATTTAAAGGAAATTTTTATCCATCAAACAAGCACAGGACTAATCAACCCCTCCTTAGTCTTTTTAGTTTGTTCAAATGGGATACTTCACACTGAAAAGCTGCTGAATTTTATGACTGCATGAAAAATGCACTTCTATGTTGGAGAGATTAAGACATCAATGCAGCTGTTTATGTAAATAATACTAATACATATTCATTTTTAAAGAGATTGCGACATTTTACACTATGATAAAGAGTTAAAATTATTCTGTAATTCAAGGGCACAGATGAACACCTTTGAAACATCTAAAGAGGACAGATAGCTACAGGGATAGATGTATAGCTGGTGGAGATTAATAGAGCCTAACCATCTTCTAATCAGTCTTAAGATTTTAATTTCCACTACCACCAGCAGAATTTAAATGTGTATTTAATTGCATAAATGTTACCAAGTATCATACTTTATATCTCTATGGTCCTTATGAATATTCATATAAAAATAATCATTGCAAATAGGTTGTCAATAGAGCAGATAGACAGTCTGAAATGCTTAATAATCATCATCATTATAATAATCGACCCTTGTATAGTACTTCCCATCCAAGGTATATAATGGTCCTTTTTCTTCAAATTATCAAAACTTAATTAGTATGGTTCTAATTACCTTGGGAGACTGCACTGTGAGAGAGTAAATGAGAAAGACTGGTCTACAAGAGAAAAGGCTGGCCTTGTAGACAAGCAATGAACTACAACAGAGGACATATGGAATGACAAGAGAACACTGGCACATGTGCCAAGCCCTGATCTTGGGAAAGTCTATGTGCATTTGTAAATCCAGAGTAATTTGGCTTCCTTCCCCCTTCATTAAAGTCTTCAAGTAGTCTGGAGTTAAAATGAATTCAGTATTTCAGCCATTTAAAGAGGCAGAAATGGTTCTCCCTCTTACTGTCATTCAAGATTTCATATTGTTTCGCTGTGAAGATGCTGCTGTTACAGTTTTTATTTAATTCCTCCCAAAAACTCACAGGAAACAATAATTTGACCTTTTCCTTTCGGTTGTATTTTTTCTCAGCAGCGACAATAAATGAAATATCAAGGCTTAATGAAAGTCTGGGATCTATGAAGGATAGTCAGACCTTCACTCGCATGTCCAGACTTTCACACCTGCTATCTACATCCTTGCCTTAATAATTATGTCTGTTTTGCTCATGATTTACTCATGACTACGTTAATTGTTCTGGTCTAGAGGGTCCAATGACAGATTACAGACAAGTTATCACTCCTCAAATGAAATAAAGAGATTGGCCTTTTCCACATTTGCGCTTAATTGCAAAGCAGTATATATGTGTGCGGTTAAGCCATAGGGGGACACTTGCCATCGGATGATCATTCCTAGATACAAACCACCACCCTGCTCCAAATATGACAGACAAGCTTGAGTTATCAAGGGAAATTCAATTCCTTAAAGTGCCTCAAGGTTTGTACTTGCCGCTAAAACTGTGTCTTGCATCAGGTCAGACCATGCAAAACAGCATTTGAGCAGCAACCATCATTTCCAGTCCAATTACCGGTGATCACCTTACTTAAATCCATGAGTTAAAAGGTAAAGATCCTTTCTGGCATAAATTGCTAGAAGTCTGCTGACTTGAATGGAGCACAGTTGATTTACACCAGCTCAGGACCTGCCAGCAAACATCTGAAACACGAAATATGTCCTTTTCTTTAAGCCACTGCTTTTTTATTGCCCTTTGAAAGCAACTCTAAAGTGCTTACTTGTCAAGAAGATATTTGCTGTTGAAGTTCATTCCCTTAAGTTTTGAAGTAATTGCCAGTATTGCAGGGGTCGCTCTTCTCCCCATATCAGCCCCAGCTTAAGTAGAGAGACATCTGTTAATGTTCAGAGGAAAAAACAGCCCCAAGAAGAGCAAAGGACATGAAGGAGCCTGGGAGCTGCTGAGACATGGAGGTACTGCCCTAATGCATAATATCTTTCCACCTCCTGCCTCTCTGGGCAGCAGTGATTTTTTTCCCCCGGGTTATCTGTACAGTAATAAGATAACAAGAGGAGTTTGCCAAAATGCCCACCAGGCACTTAGGCTTTTCCTGAGGGCCTGCTGCATGGGGGAGTTTAAAGGCAGAGCTGGCACAGTTAGCACATAGGGAAAGGTGAGAAAACAGCAGAAACTGCCACCAGCACCAGACTTTTTAAGACAGGATTTTCGTAGTGATTCATAAGAGCTTGTTTCTCTCAGTGTTGTGAGGTCTTTATGGCTTTTTTAAGAGATTAGGGAATGAATGGAATGTTTTTAATTCTGATCTGCTTATGAAACAGGGAAGTACTCTGACAAGTCCCTTCAAACACGTGTTCCCCACATTTTACTTTCAGATAAAATCATGTGGAGCTGCTGCTATGAAGAGGTGAAACACAGTATTTTTAAAGCAAATGCAACTTTCAGTAAATATAAAGTCAACACTTAGAGGAGATAATTAAACAAACTTCTGTTACAAAACCTGAAATCTATTCTATCAGTCTCAAGCCTTCAGCTGGACTAAGTATA
Source organism: Psilopsiagon aurifrons (assembly GCA_025447955.1). Lineage (NCBI taxonomy): Eukaryota > Metazoa > Chordata > Aves > Psittaciformes > Psittacidae > Psilopsiagon > Psilopsiagon aurifrons. Next base: position 13,579 of record JAOEHY010025144.1, on the reverse strand, counting down.
GCTCCAGGAATCCATAAGCACTCCAGTTATTTGGTGCAACAATTTGAAACACAGTGATACTGATGCCCCTGTTTGCAGAGGGGTAGAAGAGGCTCACCAGAATCCACTGCCATACAGGCAATTTAGGGAGAAGAGAAAAGCAGAGCAGAAAGGTGAACCCAGACTTTCCAACTCCCATATTCATACCAGTAGGCCATGTTTCTACTTTCTGCACTTTAGAAGTTCAGATCTTCTTTTTGAACAAATCATTGCAGAGTGTCCTTTGATACGATATTGCCTAGTCCTCTGGGTCTCTAGAATATGCAAGCATATTCTGTCCCAAACAGGTAGAGCAAAAATATCTTTTAACATCCTTCGTTTTGTGAGACTTGTAAGAGGGATGAAGATTGTAATGGTAATGTTCCTTCTGAGAAATAGAGTGCCATTTTAGGGAGGAACATTAATCAGCTAGTGGTTCATTAGAAGCAAGATCACAGAAATCACTGATGTAAAAGTAATTTAATTTCCTCTTTCAATGAGATGCAAATGTCTAGTGCAAGATGCAAATATGGACCAGGGAATTTCTGTTGTTAGATGGCTCTGTTGCTGACCAGGAAAAAATGTGTTTTTTCTGCACTTTAACAGTATTGTTCCTGTGTGGTTCAGACAATTGATGGAGATGATGTATCTGCAACTGCCACCTGATTCCTGAAAACAATGGAGCTACAGTCTGAAGGGTGATCTCCTGGGTCTGCCATTTCATCCTTTGTACTGCAGCACGTAGCAGCATGAGCTGCAAGATCACCCACATTAGCAGATGGCAAGGCCATCTCCCTGCAAGAAGGTTTGTTAGCAGATGATGATTTTCAAAATATCCCTCTCCTTTCCCACTATTATTCATGAAGTGAAGCAGATATTCAGCCCACAAGATCAATAAAAGCCTTTATAAGACACAGAACAGTTAGCTCAGGACTCCATGCAATAACCACAAGAGTCTTCTTCTGAAATCATGGGACTGTTGAATGAATTACTACATCCTGAATCAGCTGCATAATGACAAGTGAATACTTACATGATTAATCATGTTTATCACTACTAAGCTCCTCTGAATTGTCACTGCCTATTAGCTTAAGCATGCATTTCTGCATTGTTACTGTTAGGATTTGAAGCTTCTCTAAACCTAGAACTTCTAGAAAGTGTTTTGACTTCATTTTCCAAACTTATATAAACATATAATTTTATGTACTTTAGATTTCGTATGTGGAAACCCACCTTGCTTTCAATTGAGCTTTTAACATTGCAAGGATATGTCCATATTTGATAATTACAAGCTCAATGAACTCCAAGTGTTTGTGAAATGTTTCTTCCTTCTTCTCTCTTCCTTGCAAAAATTATTCCAATTCTGGACAATTCCTTTAACCAGTCTTTGAAAGGTTTTCACTGAAAAGTCCATTCTCTGATTTGGCTTAATATATTTCTTAGGGCCAAAGGAAAATTAGGTCAAGAGTAATGTATTTACACAGAATACATTAGCCTCAAAAGGAGCAAATGAAAAGAGACCAACTGCCTGAATCCATCAGCACTGGGATTTGAGGCATCTCATCCCTCATGCTTTCACCATTCTGGCATGTAATTAAGATAAATACCTCAGTTTTAACCAAAAATCTAATCCTAGAGATTTTATTTAACCTAGTCCACAGAATATTTAACCAAATAAATTTTCTATGCAGTAACAGCAAACGTGCCAGAGCATGTGTGATAAGCTAAAAATATTCTGAATGTGTCAAGACTGTTGTAGTCTGATGCAGCCCAGGTGCCCACAACCCACTCCAGAACTACAGAAATCCCTGCCTAATTCTTTTGCTTTTTATGCAGATAAAATTTCAAAAAAGAAAAAAGATACATTTAATTGGGAAGTATCAGAACCATCCCCCTTCCACACAGGAAGGCAGGCAGGACTTCCCACAATCTGAACTCAAGCACAAACTATGATAGTCTGCTTTCCCAGAGAGACAGTTCATTTGCCACTGACTCCCTGGATGCTGAGTTGACTTGTTTGATAGCCTGAAAGGAAAAGGTTGAATGTCTGCAAACCTATATTCTAACATGCTGCTTACTTGATATTTTTAGTGACCCTCTCAACATCTCACAGTTGTCAAGTTTCTTGATCTTTTTATAGTTTGATTTACATAAATGCAGGCGTTTATTTCCTCCAAATAACCATTCAAGTAATTCAAGGCTTAATTGATTCCCAGCCTGTTGCAAATGAAGCAAGAAAAGGCTAAAGATGTGAAATTACACCAATAAGTGAATGACAGAAAGAAAGAATGTGTTCATCTGAGCAAATATTTTTGGGAAGTCCTATACTAGCACAGTCAGGGAACAGCCTCTTATAATAATGCTTACAGACTCACAACCAGTTTAAATCCAAATACTGCATTATATATAAACCCACAGAAAGAATAAATAGACCAGTGCCGGTGATTTAAAGCAAATTGCTAATAGCTTAAAATATCGGATCAAAACCTAATTCATTCTGTATGACCTTGTATGTGTTTCCTATTGCAATCCAAAAGAATTCCTATGAAAGATACAAACCACCATCAAGCTTCACATATCAGACAGATAATACAGTCAGTAATTTCTATCTTGGGCTCTGAGCACTGGATATGTACTAGATTGAATCATTCAGGGAAAGCTTAATGAGGTTTTACTTGTTCAGAAGGATAAGCAGCCAGGCCATGCTCCCAGTATGCAGCTCTACCAATGCAGTGTCACTCTGATTTGTAATGCCAATTCCCAGTCTAAGCTAGACCTCACTGCACCTCCCCCCTGACAATTACTCTGCCAATCTAATGTTCAATCTACAGCTCCAGTGGTAGCCTGCTGATTACTCTGCTCTGTCAAAATTCATGGTAGTTTTGTAAAAGGACAGACCCTAAGCCAAGATTTCCATCCTGCAGAAGTGTCTCATCTTCAAAACTGCTGTGAGGAGGGGGAAGGGGTGGAGCTGCTTTTTGTTCAGGATCAGAACCAAGTTCCAGCAGTAAGAAATTTTCCAAAGATGGGAACTGAAAGAATATGGAAGAATGTAATTTCTGGCATGGCCAGAACAGTCCATTGTCAACCTGAGGGGCTGGCAGTGATGGGGATGAGCTCATCCAAGGGGACAAATGGCCCAGAAATGGCTGGCTGAAGGATTCCTCCCAGCAGCACTAGCCTGTTAGAGCTAACACAATGCTTCGACTCCAATCAATAAGCATTTTTCAATGAAAACCTGACCTCTTCAAAACACTTCAACAGGCTCTGAACACTTCAGTGTCACGTATCTCCTTTGCTGTTATGACTTTCACTTACCAGCATTTGCAGCATGTCCTGTCCTATTTGTACTGTATAATTCACTGTAATGCTGCCTGAAACAATATTTTAGTCTGATTTTCTTCTCCCCTAGGTTGGTAAGAATTACAGAATTGCTCCCTGGAAGCCAGTGAATACAGAGGAAGTGTGAAGACAGCCAAAACTCTGCCTCCTGACTAATTCTAAGGGTGGTATGCTTACTTTTAGCCTTTGCTGTTTGCTTTCAGCTGTGATTTGGCATATGAAGACAGCATACTAATGGCCCATTATGAGATTAAAAAAGTGTTTAGTGATGGATTATATTTATTTTGGGTGCACATTCAGAGCTCAGAATGGTATAATATGGTCATTTTCTATGCATCTTAATGCAATCGAGGCAGGTTGCTTATATTATATTTGCATTTCAATATAAATTTTTGGGGGCTTTGTTTGTAAACAAGCATTCAGAAGAATTGAATAGTGGAGTATCACATATAAACAGAAGGGAAAAACAGATTTAATACAAATATTCTGAGGAACAAAGGCCACATGCAGAAAAAGATAAAGCTAAATATATTACAGTTCATGTATATTATTTTAAATATAGTGACAGATGAGCTCCACAGAATGCCACATGTCACTAAGTCTTTTTTACCTGAAGAAATTGTAGTGCTTTATGTGCTGAAAAATCAGACAGCACATACATTATAACTGGAGTGACAGCTTTTTGCCATAGTTACAGTGCTACCTGTACTTCTGATGATTGTCAGGTAGAACTGTGTTGAGTGCTTTTTGTCTGAAGAATTCTATCAGCATGAAGAAATGCTCTACCAAATAATGCTGCTCTGAATATACAGGTGAATCATGTATAATGGTTTTTTCCCACTGATCGTCTAAAAAATACTCTCACATTTCCCCGCCGGTCAGTCCTTATTCAAACATAGTGATGATGAGCGGCACCAAATCAGGTGTTACATTTAGTGATACTGCTGCAAAACAGTACTGAGTTTGCCTTTTCACCTCCAATATTGACTTTTTATTTTTAGACTTTCGTACACTGGAGACGTAATTGTCACAGAGGTTATTGATGATTCCCGGTGTTGCAAATTCCTTTACAGCTGAGTACTTTAAATATATTTTAAACTGTAAGCTAACATTGTTTGCTGATGGAAATCGTTGAAAGTTATAAAAGTACTAAGAGGCAATAGTACAAGACAAATCTACTCTCTAGCAGGACAGTCTGATAGATACAATTATTAAAGTGATATATTAAGTGCATTTTTCTTGAGATATACAATGCTAATGTTAACTTAAAAGAGAAAAAAATACATTAGCTTTAAGAACATAGAATTTTCTTTGTCATAGCAATTAAATAAAGTAGTGAACACATTTTATTACATCTTACTCTTCCTTCTGTACCAAGATCAAACATTTCTATTAAAAATTTTGTGTTCTGCTGAACATCAATAGAATCAATCAATTTCTGCTATGATTTGGCAATCTTTTGTGAAGAAATGTGTCTATGAAAGAAAATCATTCCATTATTTTTTGAGTCTTAAAATTTCAGAATTGTGCAAATTACTTATTTTTTATGTATGTGATTTCTACTTTTTTATCTATTATATATACACAATTAATCAGTTTATTAAATTCAGAAGCTAAAGAATAATTGTTCCCTGAGAAACAAATTACCTACAATGGAAGACACACGTCTGCACTCGAAAGGAAGTTAATATAGATTACCAAACAGGACTCTTTCAAAGAATACAGAAGAACAAACTTATACAAATTATGTTCAACAAGAAAATGGGGATTTTGAAGGTTCAGCATAATTGAAATATGAGCAAAAGGGGGGTCAAACATGTCATGCAGGCTTATCTTTCGTCCCCCTATCCAGCACTTCATCCAGCCGTCTCTAACATCCTGACAACAGTCAGCAATGGCATTAGCCAGCACTGGGCATGCCACGAGCTGACCAGGCATCAACAAGGCTTGTACCTTGGAAGGCTTTTCAAAATGACATCCCTCTCGGGGTAAATTAGATCCTCTTCTATGCTTAGAAAGCAGAGAGAAGGAAGAGTTCCCATTCCTTTTCACAGCATTCTGATCGGCAAAGGCTGTGATCAGACCTGCTATGTATTTAACTGTTCTAGTCCTCATAATTCTGTTGTTTTCTTCAAAACTCTCTAGTTTTCCTGTTTCCTCGATTCCTTATTAAAAGCATGTACCCAAAATGAACAACCAAAAAAATGTGATTCATCACATTCAGCCAATGAGATTCTAGTGAAATAAAGGAAAAACTGTTACAAATACACTATTTTTCTATGAAGTATTTGCATTTTGGATTATTGCCAGCTATGTTCCATATTTTCGAAAGATTATTCCGTAAGAAGATTTTAGCTCACTTGAAGATAGGCTGTGATGATACACACTTTTTTACCTATATTCAAAAATTTATATCTGAATATTAATTATTAAGTGGGTTATTTTACCCACAAGGTATTCAGGAAGGCTATTGATCAGATAAATTATGCCTTTAAAATGTCAGACAAGGAACTCAATACTGGCCACCTTCCATCAGATGCATCGCTCTACAAGCAGATAAATACCTGTTTGACAAACGTACATTAACAAGCAGCTTAGAAGGAATTGCATTGTCTAAAGTTTAATGAAATCTCTGAAATTGAGGTCTAAAGATCATCACAATTATTTCCCATCATCTGTTTTCACAAGAGCTGCAAAGTCAAAACAGGAAGATAGGAGCTTATCTCACAATTAACCTTTTGTACTAAACAGTACTAAAAGTCTGCAGAAAGAAGAAAATTCCTTCATAAGCATTCTGAGAACATTTACATCACCTGCAGTGTCTAATGGGGTTGTTCTGTTGTCACTCTGAAGGACACAATACCTCAGTGAGACATTTGCAGGCAGTGGAAATGAGCAGAGGCTGCTGTGATAATGCCACCTGCAACAAATACACCCTGATGAAAATAATGCCCTGTTTTTCAGTTACACACAAAACTGATGTTCTGGTTCAGAAGCAGCTTTTGGTTATTTAATTCCCACAACCCATAGAAGAGGCTGCTATTTTTTTCTCACTAGCATCACCAGACCCTTCTGATCCTTGCTGAAGAGAAAACAGCTTCTACCCAATCTGTGTCAACAGAGTTAATTCATTAAATGATTAAGCCTCTTGCTGGAGTTGAGCCACTTTGTTTCTGACATTTCACTTTAGCATTAGCACTTATAGAATTGGTCACTTTTAGAGTAAAAAAATAAAAATAAGTACTTCCTAGAAACACAAAATGGACTGAAGCATAATCACACTATCAATGCCTGCACAAGATCTGAGCAAATCTGTGTCATGTAGATCAGATACAAAGAGATTCTCATCAGTATGAAAACTGCAAAGTAAAGAAATTCTGTCTGTCTTCCAATTCAGAAATGTGCTGGAGGTTTTTAACTCTATATTCTGTTTAGAAGAAACAAAAATCCACTTTGAGCTGGATCTCACAGCATAGCAGCTCCTGCGAGCACAAAATCCACTGTAAAAAAGCTCTCAGAGAACTGCCCATGCAGATAGAGTATGCACAAATCAGCATCTAAGATCTGGAGAGGCCTTCCACAAAACCCGTGGTTTCACTCAGATCTTTGGCACAAATCAGTTATGGGAAAATTATCACTTCAGGACAAATGTAAACAGCTTTTGCTTTCAAGATTTGTGATGACGTCATTAGTATTTAGATACAAGATATATGAAATACTTTCTTTTCAAGCATCCAAAAAGCACTAACAGAGAACTGTACCACTTTTCTGAAAGTCTGTTTTCAGACTACAGGTTTCTTGCATTTATCATCCTCTGAAAGAAACTAGAAAGCAAAATGATTTCACTCTGGCAATTCAAAACAAACAGATAATATGAGCATGTCCAGTGGGAGCAGTAAATATGATAATGTAAGGTTTTAAGTTGAACTTTAAGCTGAACAGGATCCACAAATCCCTGTACAAGACAGGATTAAAATAAAGTCTTACAATGCTGCCTAAGGGTGAAAGTCAGCCATGGCAATGCCACTCAACAACGATACGCACAAGACAAGCAGTAAAAAAGGAGAAAAGCATCCTTTGATGTCAAGCTGTACTGATGAAAGGAAGAGCAGACAGATTGCTATAGGTAATACTTCAGGTAAAAGGATAGAGACAGCTACAAAAAAGTGATATTGGTGAGAAGGAAGAAGGATAGAGAGTCCAGAGCAGTCTATAAGTTTTTTCATACACCTTATCTTCAAGACCAGTTCATGGTGTTATCTTTGACAGCCTTACAAATTGGCACTGTTTTTAGAAACTAGTGCAAAAATACATTTCATAAGGGAAAAGTGGTGGGGTTTTCTTTCACACAGAAGTGATGCAAGAACTTAATGCTCATTAAAACCAGAATTCTATTTTATGCTTGTTTTATAACTCTTCCAGCCAATTGATTATAAACTCTAAGAAAATATACTGGTAGTTCAGATAAGTAACAGTTTAAACAAGGCCCAGCAATGTCTTGGTACCTAAAGGAAAACACAGCATTTACTTTTAGATGTAAGCTGTAAACTTGCTAACGCAGCTAATGGGGGCCTACCACTTCTCCTGACTTCTCCTGAAGAAGCACAGGAGTGATTCAGATATGCTTCAGCATTCTCATTATGCAAGCTCATACTTCAGAAAAGATGCTTCTTTAGAAAACAAAAAGGGTGAAAACATGGGCTTATAATAAAATATGCCTTCATTTTTCCGCAGAAAGAATCCCAGTCTGTCTTGGACATTGCCTCTTCCTACTTCCAACAGGCATATCTGAGTTGGATTGCCTTGGTGCTATCCCTAACCTTTGAAAACCTTTCCTCTTTCTGAACAATGTGCAGTCATTCCTCCAGAAGGTGTCAAGGTGCCATCGAAGCCCTTAATATTAGGTCTGTCTTACACTTGGCAAAGAAAAGGAAATGGTTGGTTAAAAAAGCATGTAATAAAGCTGGAAGAGCAGCCTCCTCTGCCAGTTTAAGCCTCAGACCAGAAGCAAATCCAGTCAGTCAGAATTTTCCTGTGTCCAGAAATAAAAAGACTCCTCCATAAACAAGCAATTAAGACAACCCATGTAATTACAGAGGTGAATTTATCTGCTTCCAATTCAAGGGTAAGAGTCAGTGAAATGATAACCTGCGTCAGGCTCTGCTGAGGTCTCCATCGAGCCAGGCCATTTTGTTTTCTTCTTGTCAGGAGTCACAATAAAAATGTCAGACACCTGGACCACATTTTCAGTCTCATCTACTTCCTAATCATTGCTCTATGAAGCAATCTTTCTTTCTGATTCAAAACCAGTTTCATTAATCAACGGTTCAACCCAATATAATAATAGATTGGTCACCTTGTAGCATCAATAAGCATTCCCTGAACATCATGATTTTGCATTTAACCCTGGGTCCTTCTCACACTTAGGAAGCATTTAATTAATGCATAGCTTCCAAAGAATGCCATATAATTAACTTCTACAACCTGAGGTATTAGTAATCCCAGTAAACAAAATTATCAAATTATTCCAGCGGTTCAATTTTCCAAATGAAAGGAAATGCATGTTTAGCCTGACATCTCTACATCCTAAGTGGCACAGGACACCTCTGTGCTCTTCACTCCTCCAAGAGGAATGCTCTTCTGAAAAAAGTATCTCCTAATACATCCAATAAACAAAAATATAAAAAAAGCCTCAGAGCGTTTTGGTGCTTCACATGATACTGTTTTCCACACAGAAGTTCAAATGTGTTCATCTGCAGTGAAATTAAAGCACTAAGAAACATGTTCCAAAATTACAGTCCTCTTTATGATGGCATATTAGTGCAATAAGATCAAGAATACAAGCATACAATCATTACGTTGGTCACCTCACACAGTTTGCCTTAACTGACTTGTATTTTCATCATTTCTATAGACTATCTACATAAGCTGCTTTTTCAGAGCAATTTATTTTAATTTTATAGATATCTACGCAATTTAAATTTTTATAGATATCCATTTGAGCTGTGTAGAAAGTTACAAGGCTCCTTCTACTGTTCTCAGGCACAGGGATTAGAAAAGGAAGAAGACAACAAAGGACACAGAAAAAGTATCTGAAAAAGAGCAAATGATGAGAAACTCTTGAGTCCTCCATTACCTTACATGCCATGAAGTGCTTCATATTTAGTCCTTCCTGTATCACTGATGCTATGATGAAGCCTGTACCTTTTCTCCTATATTGGTTCTGTTCTGGTATATAATTTTGTGTTGTATATAAAAGACCTTACCATGCTGACACTTCTGACAGATCGATTTAACTTTTCGCCTGGCCTGTCATTTCTGTGGCCTTGTTGCAATACCTGACCATCTCCTGGAAACTGTTCTTGGCATTTAAATCAGATTTAAGATGTTCCCTTACACTTATCTGCATCCTAATCAGTAAGTCCTTTACTTCCATAGGGGAATTTATTGCCATCCTTTACCACTACTATGGCTGATCACTTTCCATACATCAAGAATGTCCTTTCTCCTTCAAATCCCTATTCCCTATTTACCTAACTTGCTTGTACTAATTTCCTCACAAATCATCACTGCTTACCTGAGAGGTGGCTGCCACAATAACTCTTCTGCATTTAATGCCAGTCAAAGCCACTGAAGGAAAAAGGGCATGGTTTCAAAAAGTTTCTAATGATCTTAACACTCAGCTTTAAAAGGCCTGATTTCTGAAAGCTCTGAGCAATTGCTCTCGCTTTGACTAGGAATTAGGCTGATTGTCTGGGATGTGACTCATTCAAAAGCACTAGTTTTGAAAAAATATAGAATCATAATTACTTGTGATCCTGATAAATCTCTCTGAAATGATTCTGTGATGGACAGTGTTTGTTTGAATTCCCAATTCTGCATTCAAAGAAATAATTGCAGGTATAACCAGATGCAAATAATCACAGCAGCAAATTCCCTTTCATCAAACATTAAAAACACTGGTTTTGAACATGAACTGAAGGAATTACAGTTGTTACAGAAGCTTCCTTTACGGCAACATACCTCCCATGCTTGTGAAGGGCAAATTGCAAATATTATGTATGATTCTTAATTTCTCTGTGAAAAATTATGTGATCTTTCCTTTTCTAAATGGATAGGTGAGAATGAGCTGATTATTGCCTAACAGTCAGAAAATGTTTTGCTCAATGCTTTTCTGAACATACTCTAACCAGTATTAGCTATAAACATTTACATAAAGAAAAAATACCTGCAAGCCTCAGACAAAGCTCGTGGTAAAAAAAGACACAATATCATCAGAAAAAAAAGTAAGTTTGGGTTTATTTTTGTTGAGTGCTTTTTTATTTCTTTTGGTCGGTTGTTTTTTAGTTTTGCCGTGTCAAATAGAACTTGACTGCGCGTACACTAATTTAACACTAACTTGTGGCTTTATCTACTTCTTAAATATTAATACTAAACTAAATTAAAGTGGCATCTTGTCTGTGAAACGTTGTACTCAACACCTCCTCTCTCAAATTGACTATCAATTGTAAATGACTGTTTAGATGGAAAGAAAAATTATTCCAATATACATCAGGAAAAAAAAAGCGCAGCAAGTCACTGCCCCATAGCTTAATGGGCAAGTTGAAAATTTAAGAAAGAAAAGAAGACAGACACTCTTTACAGTTAGATGGGGAAAATATTCTTTGCTCTTACGCCAATGATGGATACAGAACAAACTCCTAGGTGTGCACCTGATGTTACTATACCAAGCTCCAGTACATATTAACTGGCAATGAATCACCTGGATTTTGCAAGAGTGATTTTCAGGTAGTCAGCAGGATTGTCGATCCACTGTTAAAAAGAATTACTTCTGTGCTTTGATGTTTGATCAGTCAAGGCATTAACTTTGTAGCCATGAACATCTGTCACACCACTGCTCCTCTAACAGCATCCAAATATCCACTGCACTGATTACCAATTGAGGAATCAATCTGAGCAGCAAAACAATCTTTTGTATTTCCATTATACAGTCAGTTCCATAAATCAGAGTTTCAGATATGACCAACTATCTATTTCTGTGTCAGGTTCTGTCTATCGTCTCTGTGGAAAGCAGTGTCAAGTCACTATGGTGAAAACTCAGTGAAAATTTCACCCAAGTCACAATAAAACTTTTGCTTTATCCAAACTAGAAAATCAGAAAAATGGCTGTAGTAAGGCTCTGACTGAAATTAAATTCAAAACTGGGCTCTAGATAAAGACTGTGTAGAGCAGAAAAACAGTTTTCAGAGGATAGAGGAGCATCAGCTCTAAGAATACCTTCAAAATCTTTCTCACCTGGAGAAAAAGTAATACCCATGTTCTTAGAATTAACCAGCTTTAGGGATTACCAAACCTTTTACCTTAGTGTTCAGCAATGAACTGTAGTTCTGGTTGGGAAGAGGCGAACCCTCAACACCAAAAACTGAAGAGACCTGAAGGACAACTTACATGATAAGTCTCAATATAGACTTTGTACATTAACACCCTTGTCAGAAAGAGAGTATTGATTTAGGTATCTGTAGCCTACCAGTGAGTATCAAGTGCCCAGTTACACAGCAACTGCTAAGCAATACTGGTGTCCCTCTGCCCAACACCATTCAGGCTTTCTCTGAGCAGTGCCAGGAAGCACTTGCTTTCCTGCATATTGGTACTCATAACAGGGTTCTTTTACAGCACAAGAATGATGTTTCACTCCTGATCTTCAGAAAAATAGACTGACATCTACCAGCAGAAACTGCACTCACAAGGTCATGATGATTTAGAAATCACATCAACTATATTTCTAAGTGTTATAGTGTTTCCTTTGTGATGTTGTCCTACTAACCTTTAAAGAAATCATACATTTGCAAAAAAATAAGAAATGGCCTAAGGAAAGGAATAGTAGCCATGGATTTATGTATTTTTTATGGATCTACTCATCAAACTAAAGGAACTGGAAAAATTAATATGTTCTCTGCCTGAGGTTTTTCATCAGTAATAATACATCAGGTTTAATACTACTAACCCAACACTACCACAAAATTCAATTCATTCCTGTTTGCAACAGGGCTTTTGGCAGCTTTGGGTGGATACCTCCATTAAATAGAAAGGGAGAGCATTCTACAGCATTTTACTCCTGGCAAAGCTTGCAGAGACTGGACTGATACCCTGGAAAACATTTCATGTGTCCCTCAGTTCAGGCAGAGGTAGGTGTGCTTACCAACTGTTCTGTACACAGATGCAAAACAAATAGGGTAAAGCCATGCACCACAATACCTTTAGGTATTGAATTTCATTGAATGAATTTTTAACTGCAATCAATCACCGAAGTACCTTGTGGTCTAGGTCTAAGTGTTCATATTTATACCAGCAAGACGGCGCATACCCGTCATTCAAATACACAGACCATTTACAAATACAACATATGGATGCTGCCATTACATTTACTTTCAAAAAGGTCTGAGAATGGGAAAAATCACTGACCAATGAAATAGACATCAGCAGTGGGAAAAGCTGACAATATTGATGATATGCCTTTGGGCAAGAAAGAGGCTCTTCATCACCTTTCAGTGTGCCTCAGGCTTCTAGTGTGAAGCATGGAAAAGAAAGGCTAGAAAAGTTTCATTGCTGTTTTACATAATGCGTTTCCTTTCAGCTAAAATGATGCGAGAGACTGAGACAGCTACCCCTTCCATAATGGACATTTTTGCTATCTGATATACATCAATGTAAATGATAGCTATACTCAAATAAACTGCTGAAGTGTAGAAGAACTCAGGCTGGGGAAAGGGTATTTTCTGCCTGTGTAAACCACAACTGGAGTCTCACCCAAAAAGGAATGTGTATCTATATACAGCAGAAAATCACACCAAAATATGGTCTTGCATTTCTTGAGGGTCTTTTCCAGTCAAACATTAAACAATCTGAGAAACTCGAAAGTCTTCAGTTCCAGGGTATTCTCACTCCCACCTTTATACTGTGACTATTAGACAACATTCTTACTTTCATTTGTTTTAGAAGAAAATGCATCATTTGCTTCTATATTGACAACATGGTGCCTTAACTGCTTGGACGTATGTCTTCCCTGAGTATACTAGGCATTTTATAATTCTTGAAAAACCTGAACTACGTCACTAAGCCCCATGAGCCTCTAAAGGAGTGTTCTGGGTTCAGCAGTAGCAGTCATTTTTCTCCTTCTCAGTAGCTGGTGCAGTGCTGTGGTTTTGACTTTCAGCCTGGG